>JASDQU010013840.1:66316-87798 GCA_032191745.1 Picea mariana | reverse complement strand
AAGTGAAGTAATGAGTGTATTATAATTCAAAGTGAATACAAAATAAATTATTTCAATAATAAATTTAATGGATAAATTAGAAGTGGGTTAACCCTAAAATAAGGAAAGTGAGGCCAAGTGACCTAGAAGATGTTTTTAAGGAAGCAACTTGGAGAGTATAAATAAGAGGCAAGGCTCTCTCATTTTAATCAAACTTGAGCATATTGAATATATATAGATGTCTGAGGTAACCAAGGATATCTAAGCCGAAATTATGAGGGAAGGTGAAGAAAAGAAGGCCGAAATGCAAGGAAGGATAAATTCTTTTGATGGTGCTTTCTAAGGTATGTTATTTACAGGTAATCTCACCATTTTCGCTATAATGTTTTTTCTATAATGATTCAGACAGTGAAATTGATAGGACATTGAGAAAACATATTCAAGTATCTATGGTAAAAAATTCATCTTGTGGGTCATTGTATTGTTGGAGTTACACTCTGTGGAAAATAGGGTTTGTGGCTAGTCCTGAAACTAGTCAAAAACAAGTGTTTCGGGTAAAAACGTCATAACTTCTTCATAACAAATCCAAATTAAGTGAAAAAAAATGCGTTGGTTAGGGTACAGTATTTAGTATGTATTTTAATAGTTTCATAACAATTCAACAAATATTTTGTGTGGGGCCCGCTCTACAAGGTCGCTCTCTAGAATAAGATAGAATTTCGCAAGGTATGCCATTTTTTCTATAACTCCCTTTCTGAGAGGTTGCAAGTAGTGACACCTGGAGGCATTGCATAAAAAACACTGAATAACATTATGTATCAGTTTCAAATATACATACATTACAGGTACAAAGTTATGATTACTTCAAGTTAGGGTTGTTGACTAATCCAAAACTAGGCATGTGAGACTAAAGAAAATTTTGATGAAAATGCTAGTCTCTTGGTGTTGAAGTTAAGCAAGGTTTGTAGGAATGTGATCATATACAACAGGTCTATTACAGAGCTACAAATCAGATTTGGATGATGAAATCGATGAGGTCTTTTGGTTGAGGTACATGTTGAGTACATGGTTGAGACAAGTAGTTGATGAGTTGGAAAATACATGAGGTGTATAGTTGATGATCTTGGTACATATTGATGAGTGGTTGAACATGATCGGTACATACTTGGTACATGGTTGGATGTACTTTTTTATGGTACAGGTTGATTACAGGTTATTTGGTACAGGTTGGTGCATGGTTGATGCACTTGTTTATGGTACATGTTGATTACAGGTTGATGCATGGTTCAGATTTATTGGTACAGGTTTACAGCGGTATATATCACAGTGACAGGTTGATAGTGGTTCCATCATTTTACTTCTACTTCAAGGTGGCAAGACAGAGCAAGGGCAGGTGGTTGTAGCCACCTTTCGGTGATAGCCAAAGAACATAGGGGGTTGTATCCTCCTTCTAGTTGTAACCAAAGAATTGAGGAGTTGGAGCTTCCCTCATGTTGTAGCCTAAGAAACTAGGGGTTTGGAGCCTCCTTCCAGTTGCAGCTAGAAAACAAAGGAAGTTGGTGCTTCCAATGAATGTAATTCTTCAAGACATATAAGAAAAATCATTCTGTGGTTTTCTCCCGATTTGGGTTTCCACGTAAAACGCTGGTGTACTGTGTATGTGTATGATTGTTCATTTGTTCATTGCTTATTTACTTTGCAGTTATTTGATGATAATGCTACATTGATATAACACTTGGATTATATGGTTAAAAATGATTAAATTGCTCTATTACTGATTCACCCCCCCTCTTAGTAATCCAACATTATGTGTTGTGATATTATTGTTGTTGGATCAGTGGTTGGTTTGTTGGTTTCATTCACACTCCTTAAATGGATTTGAATTGTACCAAGAAATGAAAGGGTCCTTCCCACTCCAAAAAAAATTCCTCAGAGACAGAAGCAGTTGTTGTTGGATATGCCACTTTCATTAACCAAGACTCACGTGATTTCATGCAAACAATCAAGGAGGATGTGAAGGTCATCATGGCCTATCATGGAGACCAAAACGTTGCCAAGTAAGAAGCCCCTTTTGCCCCTGATCTAGGATCCAATATAACCATAGAAACAAAGAAAAAAAATCAAAATTGTGGAGTTGTATTGGAATACAAAGGTTTTCATGGCACAAGCAATGCTAACCAAAGAACCAAAATTCAAAAATATCTGGCTAAGAATGGATTGTATGGAAAGAAAATGATTATGTTCATGATGGTTTCTTGGTTGGTCAAGAAGCAAGAAGGAAAATTTTAGGTGATCTCAGACTTCCCTACGTCCACATCTCAGATGCCTCCTCCAGGTTCTCTCGGCAATAGATTCTTGTAGACTTTCCCTCTAGTGCCACCATCTTGATGATGATGACAAGTTCTACACTTTTATCTCTCTGTTTGAAATTTGTTTCATTTTTTTCATTTCTCTAGATTAGATATTCATACTCATGATAATTATGGGGACTTTTCAAGTTTTATTTTTGAATACAGTTTAATATGTAGGCCCGGTTTCCCTCTGAGAAGGCCAACAAGCTCTCTAGATATTAAGTTTTGGACAGTAACTTGGTGAGGCCATATCCACGGGCCATGATTTTATATACATTATTTTTTTAATAGAAAAAAAAAACTTACCAACAAAAAAAAATGGCCCTACAAGTTGATTCCTCCAATTTTTCCACCTAGAAAGTACCAATATAGATGAAAAATTATATAATGATCCAATCTAGATCATACCTCCCCATTTATGGAAACTTTTGGTCCCCAAAATATTTACTAAATGAGGTGAGGAATGTTTTCCACTACCGTCTCCCTAGAGTACCTTTTTTCTTTTCCTGGGAGATGTCCTTTCAACCCAATCTACCAAAGGTCAAGTTTCCCTTGTCTTGTAGTTTTAGACTTCCTCCGCAAAACTATGTATTCTACCAACTTTACCTAAGAAGCTAGTGTTAAGTCTTCTATTGTAGGTAGGACATGATCCACCTCCTAATACAACATGGAAGGCTCATAGGGTTTCAAATTCTCCACATCCACTATTGAGAAAATGTGCATGTATGGGGGTAGACTGAGTTTGTAGGTGTTATCTCCCACCTTCTCCAATACCTCAAAAGGGCCATATCATAGAGACTTGATCTTATTTATAGGACCCTGTAGTCTTTCCTTGATTATTTTGAACCAAAAATTTTCTCACACTTTGAATTACTTTTTTGTTTTGTGCTGATCATGTATGGTCTTATACCTTTCATGTGACTTATTTAGTGTCTCCTATACCTGCAAATGAATCTGCCTAATCTAGCAGTCATGATTAATTTTTCCAACATAGAGTGATATGATGTCTCACATTCTCCTTGATCTTAACGGCTACATTGATATGTAGCTTGACACCCAATTGGTCCATGATCTCTATTTAAAGATCATGGAGGGTCATTTGTCAATGATCGATTGTGAGAAAATCTCTTGTAATTTTTTTCTTTTTCATTAATAAATTTCTCTAAGTGGTTTCATTGGTTGGGGTCGTGGATGTTTCCCCACGAGGGTTTTACCACATAAAAACATCAATGTGTTTATCTTTTATATAGTTGTGTGAGTGGTTACTTAAGGTGTTCATCCTCTATTGGAATACTTGTGTTTTCAAACATGATATCAGAGTGCATTTAAAGACATACTCTCGTTGTAGATCGAGATATTGAAGTCGTGTTGTCACATCTCTAATTTATGTTATTTATGTACATTTCTGGGCCAAGAGGACTATTCCATTGCCTCTCAAGTGATTCTTTTAGTTAGAAAATTTTTTGTTTCACTCGAAAATGTTTGCATTTTCCCAAGATATGGCCATTTCAATCAGATCCAGAGGTATAAAGCATGAATACGCACTTTTAAATTTGTACGTTGATAATATTTTAGTTTAATTTGGTTTATGTTTTTTTTATTTTCAGGTTTCCACTCTTTTCGATCTGTATATGCTCTTTTCCCTATGCTCTGTGTGATCTTGGAAAATCAAAAATAGAGCAAAAAAGGTTTTCTCATCTATGTATGTTCTCTGTTGTATACTCTCCGTGAACTCAGTAAATCAGATATAGAAGGAAAACTTGCATTT
This sequence comes from Picea mariana, assembly GCA_032191745.1. Taxonomy (NCBI): domain Eukaryota; kingdom Viridiplantae; phylum Streptophyta; class Pinopsida; order Pinales; family Pinaceae; genus Picea; species Picea mariana. The sequence continues at coordinate 83,700 of JASDQU010013840.1, read as the reverse complement.
TTTGGGTAAGCTAACCGATAGATAACCCTTGTTTCCATCAAGAAGCAAAAATTTGTGTGTGGATGCATGAAAGTAGATTTCTTTAACACGCACTCAAAGGCCATCTTCCACAACAACAACAATCCTCCTTCTTGAGATTATAATGTGTTTTTCACTAGCTCACTTGGTTAAAAATTGTCTTATTTGGCAAGAGGTCTTGAGTTCAAGTCTTTTTTTTGCTACTTTTTGAAAAAGTTCATGCATTCATTTTAAAATGTATTTCACTTAAATTATAAAAGTGAATCACTATTGAGTAGATTTAGTATTTATTTTTTAGTTACTTTTTTCATGCAACTTTAATTCACAAAGTAACTTCATTGTAAAAGTGATTCCCACTTATTCTATAAAAGTAGGTCACTTCATCATAAATTTATTTGTAAAAGTGAGGTTATTAGAAGGAGGTGTATCACCACATGCATCAACTTCTACTTTCCATGTGGCTCTTTGGTTATTGTTTATGCCTTTTTTAAAATGGGCATAACTTTCACATCTGAAGTCTGTTTTTCAGTGTCATTTTTTTTAAACAGCGTATTTTTTTGAGAGCTTTCAAGCCATACCTTCAATTTCAACTTGTAAATCTATATTCTCTACATATTTTACTATGGCTTCTCCCAATGATATTTTGCTTACCAATACCAACTACTTCTCATATGGAGGATGTACTAAGAAGTAAGGGATTGTACTAGATTACCTTGGGAAAAGAACAAGAACCCATTGATGATGAAAAGTATGTTGAATGGGATAATTACAATGATCCAAAAATACTTAGATGTCAAATTAATTCTTAATAAGACACTAACATCCGACCAGATTCAAGAAATTAAGATCATCATAACTATTTGCAAAATATCAAGTGAAAACGCTTACTTATCCATAAAATTCATTAAATGATAAATATAACTTGCGGAAATAAGAATGTCAAAATGAGAGAAACAACAGCAAAAAATAACAAGACTCATTACACAGTTTGATAACAGAGTTCACCCATCTTAGGCTACGTCTCTGGGTCTGCTTCCAAATAGTGAGACCGCTCTATTAATGCTCAAATGTTTGATACAATGATGACTTACAATGGAAATTTTGAAGACACCCTTCAATTCTACTACTCAAACCCAAAAATAGAGGTTACCATTGAATTCCTCTCAAAATTCTGAGAAGAATGAGTATAAACTTGACTATGTTCTGAACAAGTGCTTAAAGACCCACTTTTCCACACATAACGAGACTATGAGTCTCACACATGAAAATCTAGGCTAAGATCTCCATACACAACAATTTAGCACCGAACTAACATCACAATCGAATTCCTCTCGAAATTCTGAGAGAAAATGAGTATAAATTCTCTATACTTCTCTCAAAGAACTCTATAGCACACAAAACGAGACAAATCTAAAATAGGAACACCTCTTCCATGAAAAACGAGGAAAATATGCACTTGGCACGAACTCCAATACATCTCTCTACAAACTGGCATGCATTTCCATTGTTGTACTTGGTTCGAGCGCATGAGATTATATAGGGCTAGGTCGTCCTAATCGACCATGTGGACTGTACGAGAAGCCTGATGCACACAAGAAAAAAATAACTGATGGGGAAAAGAACCACCTCGGTTGGATAAAACGAGAAGAAAAAACTCCAGAATGGAGAGAAACGACAGGGAGAAAGAAACATCCGAGCGAAGGAGGCCACAAGCATAAGCCCACTTGAGCCGAAGGAGAGAAAGAGTGAGTGGTCTCTAATTTAAATCATCAATAATATGTCAAATTGAGCATTTATTCGAGGACATCTTTAAACTAATCAATAATATCTAATATGTCAAATTCATGAATTTCAATAGGTAAATCCTCAGTTCCAGGGACTTAATTCTCTAACTGAACATCCTTTTTCACCTCCATTGGATCTTCTATGGTTGCAAGTTGTCCAAAGTGATCGTTTTCAAATAACCTTTTCAGTGGTGGTTGAGGCTCCTTTGAAATTTTTTCCACATGTGTTGCATAAAATATACCATCTTCAAACTTGCTTCTTACATTTCATCTAAAAGAGTTTTAATAACACTAATTATTTGTTTAATAAAATCTCATTATAGCATATCATTTTTAATGGGTATGAAACTTATTTATTTGTGTAATCAAAATGCTAATGGTGCACCTAAAATACATATAATAAAAAATTAAATGATATGTAAACTGCCATGGATATTCCACTTTAACAGTTTGTCACAACAAATCTTATAATATTCTGAAATCTTAGATTATGCAAATTACTTTCTTAGATCCTGAATTACTGATTACTAGCTTATTGCTTGAAATTATGAAAATAATTAAATTATGAAATAATTAAAATATGAAAATGAAACAAATGGGAAAAATAACATACCATCTGCACACAAATGAACACAAGATATATCCTGGGAAACCCAATATGGGAGAAAAACTAGCTAGAAGGTGGTGCCTATGCTCTGTTCTCTTTTCTTCAGTTATGGAAATGAAAATACAAAAAAAGAGGCACTCATTGTGGATTTGCCTTAGACATTGTGGCATGTATGGTTTCTATAGAATCTTTCATCCTTTGTTATTCTCTCAAAATACTACTTCTATATGCTCTGTTCAACTATGGAACAAAAACAATTCTNATGTAACCCTTTCTCCTCCTAGTGGCTCGATAGTTGTCTGGAGTTAGGGTTTTGACTTCCTCAACCCTCAATTAGTGATCAGGTTTGGACCTACTAGAATCTTCTTGAAAATCCACACGTGGCTATCCCTACTCGTTTGAGTAATGGGTGTTGACGTGGCATCCACTCATACCATGGTGTTCAATAAGGTAGGTCAACTTGTGAAAGGCATAAATTTTGCATACAAGCTATGATTGAGACAATTTTTGCACCAATGGAAAGGTCTCATAGTGTAGAACATCATTGAGGGTGTGGGAATAAGTTTTAGACATTGTAACCCTAAAAGATTCCATTTAATGACTCAAAATGGCTCCAAAAGGTTCTAAACCCAAATTTTCCAAACTAGGACCTGTCACTAAAATGGCCCTGCCCCCGAATGGGGTGTTTGGTGTGACAGGCGAGAGGGTGAATTGTGGGCCAAAGAGAGTTCACATTCCTAAATGAACCTACCTCTTTACCCTTTATCTCTGGCATAGGACCACGCACTAGAAGCTCTATAATACCCACTCCCTTTGGTGATGAGGAAGACTCGATGGTGGTTGATGGTAATGGATAAGGTTCAAGCACAATTTATGACTCAATTTCCAACCCAATAAATGAATTCCCCTCATTCTAATTCGATTGTGGAAGACATGATGGGAAACTTGCTTCCTATCATGTTTGCATGGGGGAGTTTACACTCAATTTCTTTGTGTATCAATTCTGTGTTGCGATATTATTGTTGGTGTCTTAGTGGTTGGTTTGTTGGTTTCATTCACACTCCTGAAATGGATTTGCATTGTACCAAGAAAAGAAAGGGTCCTTCCGACTCCAAAAAAATTTCCTCGGAGACAGAAGCAGTTGTTGTTGCCTATGCCACTTTCATTAACCAAGACTCGCATGATTTCATGCAAACAATCGAGGAGGATGTGAAGGTCATCATGGCCTATCATGGAGACCAAAATGTTGCCAAGTAAGAATCCCCTTTTGTCCCTGATATAGGATCCATTATAACCAGAGAAACGAAAAAAAATTCAATATTGTGGAGTTGTATTGGCATACAAAGGTTTTCATGGCACAAGCAATGCTAGCCAAAGAACCAAAATTCAAAAATATTTGGCTCAGAATGGATTGTATGGAAATAACAAGATTATGTTCACTATGGTTTCTTGGTTGGTCAAGAAGCAATCAAGAAACTTTTAGGTGATCTCGTACTTCCCTACGTCCACATCTCAGATGCCTCCTCCAGGTTCTATCAGCAATGGCTTCTTGTAGACTTTCCCTCTAGTGCCACCAACTTGATGATGGTGACGAGTTCTACCACTTTTATCTCTCTATTTGAAAGTTGTTTCATTTTTTTCATTGCTCTAGATTAGATATTCATACTCATGATAGTTATGGGGACTTTTCAAGTTTGATTTTTGAATACAGTTTTATATATAGGCTCGGATTCCCTCTAGGAAGGCCGGAAAGATCTCTAGATATTAAGTTTTGGATAGTAAATTGATGAGGCCATCTCCACAAACCATGATTTTCTATACATTATTTTTTTAATAGAAAAAAAAAAACTTACCAACAAAAAAAAATGTCCCTACAAGTTGATTCCTCCAATTTTTCCACCTAGAAAGTACCAATATGGATGACAAATTATATAATGATCCAATCTGGATCATACCTCCCCATTTATGGAAAATTTTGGTCCCCAAAATATTTACTAAATGAGGTGAGGGATTTTTTCCACTACCTTTTCCCTAGAGTATCATTTTTCTTTGCCTGGGAGATGTCCTTTCAACCCAATCTGCCAAAGGTCAAGTTGCCCTTGTCTTGTAGTTTTGGACTTCCTCCGCAAAACTATGTATTCTACCAACTTTACCTGAGAATCTAGTGTTAAGTCCTCTATTGTAGGTAGGACTTGATCCACCCCATAATCCAACATGGAAGGCTCATAGGGTTTCAAATTCTCCACATCCACTACTAAGTAAATGTGCATGTATGGGGGTAGACTGAGTTTGTAGGTGTTATCTCCCACCTTCTCCAATACCTCAAAAGGGCCATATCATAGAGACTTGATCTTATTTCTAGAACCCTGTAGTCTTTCCTTATTTATTTTTAACCAAATTTTTTCTCCCACTTTGAATTACTTTTTTGTTTTGTGTTGATCATGTATGGTCTTATACCTTTCATGTGACTTATTTAGTGTCTCATATACTTGCAAATGAATATGCCTAATCTGATAGTCACAATTAATATTTCCAACATAGAGTGATATGATGTCTCATATTCTCCTTGATTTTAATGGCTACATTGATATTTGGCTTAACACCCAGTTGGTCCATGATCTCTATTTAAATATCATGGAGGGTCATTTGTCAATGATCGATTGTGAGAAATTCTCTTGTAATTTTTTTCTTTTGCATTAATAAATTTCTCCAAGTGGTTGCATTGGTTGGGGCCGTGGATGTTTCCCCACAAGGGTTTTACCACGTAAAAACATCAGTGTGTTTATCTTTGATCTAGTTGTGTGAGTGGTTACTTGAGGTGTTCATTCTCTGTTGGAATACTTGTGTTGTCAAACATGGTATAAGAGTGCATTTGAAGACCTACTCTCGTTGTAGATCAAGATATTGAAGTTGTGTTGTCACATCTCTAGTTTTTGTTATTTATGTACATTTTGGGGCCAAGAGGACTATTCCATTGCATCTAGAGTGATTCTTTCAGCTAGAAATTTTTTTCTTTCACTAGAAAATGTTTCCATTTTCCCAAGATATAGTCATTTCAGTCAGATCCAGAGGTATAAAGCCTGAATACGCACTTTTAAATTTTTACAAAGATAATATTTCAGTTTAATTCGGTTTATGTTTTTTGTTTTCAGGTTTCCACTCTTTTCGATCTGTGTATGCTCTTTTCCCTATGCTCTATGCGATCTTGGAAAATAAATAATAGAACAAAAAAGGTTTTCTCATCTATGTATGTTCTCTGTTGTGCACTCTATGTGATCACAGTAAATCAGAAATAGAAGGAAAACTTGCATTTTGGGGGTAAAGCTAACCGATAGATAACTCTCGTTTCCATCAAGAACCAATTTTTTGTGTCTATGAATGCATGAAAGTAGATTTTTTTAACACACACTCAAAGGCCATCTTCCACAAAAACAACATCAATCCTCCTTGAGATTATAATGTGTTTTGCACTAGCTCACTTGGTTAAAAATTGTCTTATTTAGCAAGAGGTCTTGAGTTCAAGTCTTTTGTTTGTTACTTTTTGAAAAATTTCATGCATTCATTTTAAAGTGTATTTCACTTAAATTATAAAAGTGAATCACTATTGAGTAGCTTTGGTATTTCTTTATTAGTTACTTTTTGCATGCAACTTTAATTTACAAAGTAACTTCATTGTAAAGATGCTTACCACTTATTCTATAAAAGTAGGTCACTTCATAAGAAACTTATTTGTAAAAGTGAGGTTATTAGAAGGAGGGGTATCACCACATGCATCAACTTCTACTTGCCATGTGGCTCTTTGGTTATTGTTTATGCCTTTTTTAAAATGGGCATAACTTTCACATCTGAAGTCTATTTTTCAGTGTCATTTTTTTTAAACAACCTATTTTTTCGAGAGCTTTCTAGCCATACCTTCAATTTAATCTTGTAAATCCATATTCTCTACATATTTTAATATGGCTTCTCCCAATGATCTTTTTCTTACTAATACCAACTACTTCTCATGGAAATCTCATATGGAGGATGTACTAAGAATTAAGGGATTCTACTAGATTACCTTGGGAAAAGAACAAGAACCCATCGATGATGAAAAGTATGTCGAATGGGCTAATTGGAATTATACAAAAATACTTAGATGTCAAATTAATTCTTAAGAAGACACTAACATCCGACCAGATTCAGGAAATTAAGATCGTCATAAATATTTGCAAAATATCAAGTGAAAACGCTTACTTATCCATAAACTTCATTAACTGATAAATATAACTTGAGGAAATAAGAATGCCAAAATGATAGAAACAACAACAAAAAATAACAAGACTCATTACACAGTTTGATAACAGAGTTCACCCATCTTAAGCTACATCTTTGGGTCCTCTTCTAAATAGTGAGACCACTCTATTAATGCTCAAATGTTTGATACAATGATGACTTATAATGGAATTTTTGAAGACACCCTTCAATTCTACTACTCAACCCTAGAAATAGAGGTTACCATTGAATTCCTCTCAAAATTATGAGAAGAATGAGTATAAACTTGACTATGTTCTGAACAAGTGCTTAAAGACCCCCTTTTCCACACATAACGAGACTATGGGTCTCACACATGACAATTTAGGCTAAGATCTCCATACACAACAATTTAGCACAGAACTAACATCACAATCAAATTCCTCTCAAAATTCTGAGAAAAATGAGTATAAATTATCTATACTTGTCTCAATGAACTCTATAACACGCAAAACGAGACAAATCTAAAATAGGAACATCTCTTACATGCAAAACGAGGAAAATTTGCACTTGGCACGAACTTCAATACATCTCTCTACAAACTGGCACACATTTCCATTGTTGTACTTGGTTCGAGCGCATGAGTTTATATAGGGCTAGGTCGGCCTAACCGACCATGTGGACCGTACGAGAAGCCCAAGTTGGCTTTGGGTCGAAAAGTTTGGCCCCCATGGGGGTGAGCCACTTCACATGTTATGCATTAATTTTATATTTATATAGTAAGCGATGAAATTATGCATTTTCCCATTTCGTGGAATGAACCCGAAACCTTTGGGATATATTCCAAAACTTTAACCATCATGCCAACCACTTTTGTTATGTTAATTAATGGAATTTAATTAGTTTTGTTTCAAAATTAATTTTGGTTATAACAATGCCCATGGATTTCAAATTCGATTTTTTCCTATTTAAACATGGCACAAGAACCAAAGTAGGGAAACGAGATTTCATGTCAAGAAATCAGACGGGTTTGTTTTGGTTACAGTGAATTTTTCGTTCCAAGACCATGTTTGACTTCTTTGTATGAAGTCAGATCAAGTTGGTATTAGAGTTTATTTGACGTGTATTTTCTATTGAATACTTACAAGGTCCAAACTCAAGCTTGGTGAAGGATCATTTGAAGAGTACAGTCCTAAGATCGGTTCGAGGCATGCATTTTAAAAGCAAGAAATGGCTTCAACAAAAGATAGGGATTCTTCTTATCCAAATCCTTTTGATATTAAAGAGGCATTATTTTATGCATTCATGGAAATGAAGGCCATCATGGAAGAAATGTACGAGGATCAAAAGAAGGCCAAGGTAACTGGTGATAAAGGAAAAAGAAAGCCACATAACTTCGAGAATCAGTTGAAGGGAAAAGAATAAGACGAGCCTACATGTTCTCATTGAAAGAAGAAAGGACATGAGGAGGCAACGTGTTGGAAGTTGCATCTAGAGAGGCTACCAAATAAGTTCAAGGACAAGGGTAAGCAGAAGGCCACAAGAATACTTCGTGATCTTGGATCAGATTCTAAAGTTACAGTTATGGGAGTTAAAGGTATGTTTTATGTTGCTAATTCTAATCCACATACTTCTTCTTCAAAGGCTAATGTAATCCCTGGTGGAAGAAAATAAAAGAACTATTTCATTTACAAGTTATTTCAAAGCACAATAAGATTAATACACTTGTTGATAGTGGATCACAAGTAAATATAATTTCAAAGCAAGTTGTTAAGAATTTGGGATTGGAAACTAGGCCTCATTTGAGACCATATCCTTTGGGTTGGATTTGTGATAATGCTCAATTACATGTAACTAAGCAATGTAAGTTGCAGTTTGAGATCACATCGAGTTTCATTGATGAGGTAGAGTTAGACGTGGTTCCACTTGACATTTGCAGGATGGTTTTGGGAAGTCCATATTTGTATGACAGGAAAGACATTCTCTATAGGAAACAAAACAAGTATCATATTTTCAAGGATGGGATTGAGTTCATTATGAGAGCTCATCAAATGAAGACGAATTTGACAGTTGTCACTACAAAGCATGTGAAAATGATAGCTAAAACTAGTATCCAGGATCCAAATTTACATCCTACGGTTGAAAGTGAAACAGGTCCTTTGATTGATGTTGTTCCTGTTAATAAGGGGAAATATGTTGATGGTTCATTCTTTTTCGCATTTGTATATTCATTTTTGTTGTTCAGTTTATTACTAATCAATGGAGTGTGTTTAGTAGTTGCAACAATGAATGGCGGAGTTTGTGAATTTAAGGGAATGGTTAACTTGGTAAACAATGTTGTTTCAGTCTTAATTATGGTAAGCCCATAGGCTAACACATGGACCATCCATACAACTGATAGGGAACAGGATGAAGTCAACATGACGATAGCATGGTGATGTGGTAGCATGATAGAGTTCCACGTGTCACTTAGATTTTGCAATTTGGGCACCCAGTTGGACTAATAAAAAAATTGCCTCATGCCATCGATCAGACAATGATGAGGTAGGTACAGTCATATGGTGACATGGAATCCATACACTGACATGGAAGATAGATGACAAGTGTTGTGGCAATGCCTAGGTAAGTGAGTGTATAGCTGACACAGGTGTTGACTATACTACAAGTGGACCAACCAAAGAGTGTCATGTGGCACTCTCTGATTGGCCAATAATGGCTAAAGGAATAAAATTCATTGGTTCAAATGGGAATCAAACCCATGACCTCTAGGGGAATATTCCAACGACTTAACATATGCCTCCTACCAATGCACCAATGGTTTTTGTTTGTTAAAACAAACAAAAAACTTATATTTAAGTTGTTACAATACAACCAGGTATATAGGGGGTTGGTTAGGCCGACCTAACCCTAAATAAACTCATGCACCCAAACCACATACATCAATGGAAATACATGCTAGTTTGTAGAGAGATGCATTGAATTTTGTTCCAAGTGCATATATGTCTCGGTTTGTGTGCAAGAGGTGTTCCTATTTTAGATTTGCCTCGTTTTGTGTGTTGTAGAGTTCTCTGAGATAAGTATAGAGTGTTTATACTCATTTTTCTTATAATTCTAAGAGGAATCTCATGGTGATGTTAGTTATGTGCTAAAGTGTTGTGTACAGAGATATTAGTCCATTTTTTCATGTGTGAGACCCATAGTCTCATTATACATGAAAAAGGGGGTCTTTAAGCACCTTTTCAGAACATAGTCAAGTTTACACTCATTATTCTCAAAATTTCAAGAGGAATTCAGTGGTAACCTCTATTTCTGGGTTTGAGTATCAGAATTGAAGGGTGTCTTCAAATTTTCGATTGTAAGCCATCATTGTATCAATCATTTAAGAATTAATAGAGCGGTCTCACTATTTGGAAGAGGACCTGGAGATGTTGCCCAATATGGGTGAACACTGTTATCAAACTGTGTAATGAGCCTTGTTATTTGTTGTCTCTATTTCTCTCTATTTTGGCATTCTTATTTTCRCAAGTTRTATTTATCAGTTAATGAATTTTATGGATAAGTAAGTGTTTTCACRTTTATGATCTTAATTTCTCGAATCTGGTCAGATGTTAGTGTCTACTTAAGAATTAATTTGACATCTAAGGATTTTTGGATCAAGGAATGATGAAGCATGTGGACTAATTAAAATGTCCATCTCTCATGACTCAAGGTTTCACCTTCAAGGAATTGATGGCCCAAATAAAGCTTGGGAAAAGCTTGAAGTTGTGTTTGGTAAAAGCAATATTATTTAAGCTCACTAGTTGGAAAATCAGTTAATGAATTTAAGTCCAAATGATTTTCCTTCCATTGAAGATTACTTATTTAATTTCAAAACACTTAGAATTGTGTGTTTAGACTGCCAACTAGATCTGAAGGAATATTGATGCATATATGTTATTCTTGCTAAGCTTGGTAGTGCATATTATGGTTTTGTATATACCTTTTATGCCATTAGAAAAGATCTAGAGAGTCCTTATAAACAACCCTCTCTTGAGTCTTTTTGTGATGCTCTGATTCGAGAGAAATATAAGCTTGTGCAACTTAGATTGATTAACACTGCAAGCACATCCAACAAAGCCTTAGTGGCCCAACAGAAACATAAATCCAAGAATACCAAGAAGCAAAATCCTCACCAAAAAAACAAGAAAAACAAGGGTCCCAAACCCTTTCATCTAGCGTCCGCTCCTAATGGTGACAAAGGAGCAAAATCTAAAAGTAATAAGACTGGCAGACATTGCAATGTTTGTGGGAAAGATGGTCATGTGGAGTCCAAATGATTTAAGAAGATGGAAGCTTTAGAAGAAGCAATGAAGAAGTACAACATTAGTATCGATTTGTCTTCTTCTAACTCTTCTTCTCATGGATATGCACTTTTTGCTTTTGGTTTCTCCTTCAATAAAACTTCTACGTCTTCTTCTGATAAGTGGCTTATTGATTATGGAGCATCTTATCATATGGATAAGGATGAAGCCATATTGTTTTCTCTTAATGAATGTAACACCAAGAAAACATTTGTTGATGAGGATACATCTCTTAGTGTTGTAGGGTCTCGAAAAATTTAGGTAGATAATGGTCATTTCAATGATGTATTATGTGTTCCAAGTCTTTCCTACAATATTATATCAGTGTATTAGACCACTCATTCAGGTGAAGGTAAAACCATAGAGTTTTCAACTCACCAAGTTGTAATCAAGGAATTAAAATATCCTAAGCATGTCCTCACAACTAGAATTGTGAATGATATTACCAAGTTGTACAAGTTTGACAACTTTGGGTCAATTATCTTTTACGTCAGTTTTTGTTGCTCATAGTGATGACTTAAGAAAACTTTGGCATGAGCGATTTGGTCATCTAAACCATATCTCATTGCAGCAACTATGTAATCAACACATGGCGATTGGTATTCCTCGTGTTTCTTGCAGAGATTGTGTTTGCTCCAGTTGTGTTCTCAGAAAAAATCATCGGGATAGTTTTGACAAATGTTCCTCTTGGCACACCTCGACCCCTTTGTATCTTGTTCACAGTGATTTGTGTGGTCTTCTTTCTTCTCCTTCCCTCTATAGGTGTAAGTATTTATTAACTTTCATCAATGACTTCTCAAGATGCACTTGGGTTTACTTCTTAAAACTTAAGAGTGAAGTGTTTGACAATTGTTTGTCCTACAAGGCCCTTGTAAGAAAACAATATGGACATCAAATTCAAAGGTTAAGAACAAATAATGGAGGAGAATATGTGAACAATAAATTTATGATTTATTACACTATACAAGTCATACAAATGCAACATATTTTTCCATATACACCACGACAAAATGGAGTTGCTAAATAAATAATCACACATTAAAAGAAATGGCTAATTGTCGATCTAAAGGATTAAGTCTTCATTATTGTGGGGAAGCCATTAACTCTGCAAATTTCATAGTAAATCACACTCCCACAAAGGATTTAAGAAATATAACACTGGAAGAATCATGAAATAAACTTAATTCATATGTAACCCACTTCCATGTATTTAGCATTGTAGCATGGGCTCACATTCTTGATGAAAAAAGGAAAGTTTTACAGCCTAAAAGTGAGAAGTGTATTTTTGTTGAATATTTTGAAGATGTCAGAGGTTACATACTTCTTCAAACTCATTCCAGTGAAATTATTATTAGAAGGGATGGTAAATTTGATGAAAATATATTGGCTTGCAAGACTAATTTGGAATTTGTGCCTTCTTTGGCCTACAAGCCATCTTCGACGTTTTTGCCATCCTTTGTTTCTATCCTAGTTTCTTCTTCTTCAAATGATGAAAATGAGGATGAAAATTCACCTTCACCTGCTCACCTTCCTCTGCATGAGTTCATTGAACATGAACCTGCACCAGCACCACCACTTCCTAGATGTGTCCATTCAACACAAGAAGTAGTTGGTGATCTTGTCGATGATCCTTCAGATCAGCGTCGGACACGTTCATAGTTCTAGTGAGCCTCTTCTCTTTTGGAATAAGTTTCAAAGACTCGTTATCCAAAGAAATTTGTAGAATATTTAGGTCATCCATATTGGGATACAACAATGAATGAAAAGTATTGCTCTTTCATGGTGAATGATACTTGGGAGCTTGTACATCTTATAAAAGAAATAAAACTTGTTAGATGAAATTGTGTCTATACAACTAAGTATGCATAATATGGAAGTATTGAAAGACACAAGGCCTGGTTAGTTTCCAAAGGATTCTCTCAAGTTGAAGGAATTGACTATAATGAAACCTTTTCCCCCATAGACAAATTGAATTCCATCTTCCTTCTTCTTACCCTTCCTTCCTCACATAAATGGGAGGTCCATCAAATGGATGTTAAATCCACATTCTTGCATGGGGATTTGCAAGAATAAATATGCATGGAAAAACCTCCTAGCTATGTCCAAAATGACTCCATCCTTGTTTGTCGACTTAAGAAATCACTATATGGGCTTATGCAAGCTCCTCAAGCTTGGTATGCCAAAATGGATAGCTTACTTCTTGACACTGGCTTGTCTAGATATCATTCTAACCCTAATGTATATACCAAGAAAGGAGGAATCCATCTCATAATACTTGATCTTTATGTTGATGACCTTATCCTCACTGGTAGTGACCCTAAAATTTTAAATCATGTGAAAACTAGTCTTAAGAATAAATTTGAAATGACAGACTTAGGTTTTTTACATTATTTACTTGGCCTCTGAGTATTGAAAACCAAGGAAGGAATATTTATTTCCCAATCTAAGTATGCTTGTCACTTTCTTTGTCACTTTCACATGGAAGATTCTAAACCAACCCCTTCTCCCTTCCAGTCTAGAGTCAAACTTTTTGCCACATGTACTCCTAAAGTTGATGCCACTTTGTATTGCCAGTTAGTTGGTAGCCTCTTATATTTCACTCATACTCATCCTGATATTTACTTTGTTGTTGATCTTGTTTACCAATACATGCAAACACCCCATGAAATCCATTGGAAAGTAGCTAAAAGGATAATTCGGTATGTCTGGGGTACAGTTCAGTTCTAGATACATTACAGCTTGGGGGGACTCATTTATTGGTTGGTTTCACTAATTCAAATTGGGTCGATGACCCTGATGATCGAAATTCTACTACAGATTATGTTTTTAGCCTTGTTTCAGGACATTTCACTTGGACCTATAAGAAAAAACATGATATTGTTTTTTCTTCAGTAGAAGCTTAGTAGCAATCAATGGTTAATGAAAATCAAGAACCCTTGTGGATTTGATAAATCATTTCAAAGTTTGTGTTCTAACAGTAGCATCCGACCACCCTCTGGTGCGACAATCAGAGTTCCATCAAGATCCCTAAATATCCATTTCAACATCAGCCCAAAAAACACAGCGAGTTAAACATGCACTTCATAATAAATACCATTCATTATCGAGTAATTGAAGTGCTCTTTTTCCCTCCAAAAGACCAATTTGCAAACATTTTCACAAAGTATCTTATAGAAGCGAAGTTTTCCAAAATTCAGTCTATGTTAAGAGTTTAGGAAGTTGTCATTAAGGGGGGATAGGCTCTAATTCCTCATTCATTCTCCTATTGTGTCATATTTGTAAATCCTTCAATCCTATCCCTAGTTTTTCTTAAGGGCGGATGTTAGGATATTTAGACACTTAGGAGTTATTTAAGATCAACTTGGTCTAATGTGTCATTAGGTTAAAGTGTGTTTATTTAGTATGCATTAGTATGCATTTGTAGTTAGGAAATATGACGGTCATGATATGTTCCCTAAATAGAGTGATCTGAAATCTCATATTCTCCTCTATCTTAATAGCTACATCGATCCATTACTTAACACCTCATTGGTCCATGATCTCTATTTAAAGGGAATGAAGGTTCAATTGTCGATGATCGATTGTGAGAAACTATCTTGTAAAATATTTCTTTTGTATCAATAAATTTCTCCAAGTGGTCGTGTCATCTAGGGAGTGGATGTTTCCCCACAGGAGTTTTACCATGTAAAAGCATCAATGTGTTGATATTTGATCTGGTTGTGTGAGTGTTTATTGAAGGTGTTCGTCCAATGTTGGAATTTGTTGTCGAACATGCACATCTTGTTGAACCTGTCAACTACCATAAAAAGATGGTCATGTCCATTCCTGATTGTTGACAAAACACCCACAAAATCCATGGAAATACTTTCCCAAGGTTGGGTGGATACAATTAAGGGATGGTATAAACCTTGATTTCTATTATTGAGCTTGCTAGTACAATAAAGTATACATCCTATAATATACCCTACTACATATTTTTGCATTCTAGGCCAATACAAATACTTTTGTATGTTAGCAATTGCCTTCCCAACACCAAAATGTCCTGCAACCTTGGAGGTGTGAGCTTCTCTTATAAGATGAAATATTTCAACTTTAGGAACACAAAGATTCTCTAGCTTGTAGAGTAACCCATTCTGGATATGATAGTTATCCTTATCGTCACCTTCTTCTACATGAACTTTTCCATGTAGTTGTTGGAACACCTCTTTAAAGTCCTCATTTTTTGTGTATGCCTCTCTGTATGCATAATGCATAAAAGGATCCATGTGCATAAGAGTTCCCAAAGCTATAATATTAGATGTGAGTGGACTTGAAATCATGTCCACCAACTTATTATTGTTTCCCTTCTTACACTTAATGACTAGATGAAATTTCTACAAAAACCCAATCCACTTGTAATGTTTGGTTTGTTGAAGCTTACTCTAGGCCTGCAAGTACTACAGTGGTTGGTGATGTGTGTGGATAATGGTTTCCCTTCCCATAAAATAGCACTTCCACTTCTTAACAGCTTGAACCGAGGCATAAATCTCCTTATCATAGCTAGGGTAGTTTAAGACTCCCCCATGAAACATTTTAGAATGATAGAATATCGTCTTACCTCCTTGCAAAAAAATTGCTCCCATAGCATACCCACTTGCATCTATCTCCACTTCAAAAGGCTTATGCAAGTTTGGAAATGCGAGAAATAGTGCTTGACTAATCTTTTGTTTCAGCGCATCGAAATATTTCTACTTATTTTTCCCCACTAGAAAGTCTTACCACTAATTGTTATAGCATGGAGTGGTGCAGCTACTGCTAAAAAATATGCTATAAACCGCAGTGGGTACTATGATTCCCCAACAAATATCCTAACTTTAGTGACATTAGTAAAAACATAACTCTTAAAGTGGAAACTATGGAATCTTTAAACCATGAAAAATAACCCATAAAACATTAAACCAATAAAAAAATAAAACATAAAAACCCTAAAACCACTCAACACGTAACATTATTTACCTTATGTATTTAGTATGCTTGTTTATTGTTTTTATTCACTTTTAGTATTCATATAAAAAAATTGGGCTCCATCAAAATGCAAAAATATATTTTTTTTTAATTCTCTTGTAATGCTTCGAGGATTAAAAAAAAACGTGAAAATACATTGCTTGATGGACATGATCAACCTCAAAATCCCTAAACCTAGACTTATAAGTTAAACTATATTGGTTAAAGAGAATTCTCATATCCCCTTACAATGCCATTATCATGCAAAAGTCATATTCTCTCTAATAAAAAATTTAAAAAGAACTAACCTACTTTCATATTCATTTGTATGCTCTCCATTAAGCTTATCTTATGTGAAACCTAGTTTGGTATTCTCACTCCTAGATTTAAATCAATCTAGTGTATTATTTTTGTTTTTTGCAACAATCCTATTAACATTGTGATTACATTCCCACCAACTATGGAGTGAGTAACCTATCATTGTTGAAGTGAGTTTGTTGGATAAGTGTTATATTATTTGCATGTGTGTGGGGGATACATTGGATTTGATGACAAGGTACAACGATCCCATCACCTAACCATTTTTAGAGGGGGTTGTGAGGGGGGGCAAGATTATCCCCCACCCCCCTTGATTAGGTGAAACCCAAAAAATAATTTGGGTTGGTTTTTTCTATTTTAGCAGTTTTTTAAATTAATCATGGATTAAGGGATTAGGGTTTTGCTAGCTGTGGAATACCTAAAATATTGTGTATATTTTATTTTGAATGTTGAAATTAATACAATGCAGAGTTGAGAAGTGTGGCACCCTGGAAGGTTGGTTTTCTCACGGCTAAGGGTTTCCTGCATAAATATTTGTGTACTATGTGTATGAGCCATTGATTAATTTTTGTTTTTGTTAAAATATGTATGTATTGCTTTACTTCATAGGTTTAAAACTTATAGAGTTCACCTATAAACAAACAAACAAAGAAAATAAAAAATAAAGTTATGGTACTATGCCTTTACCAACCAAAGGCACCTAAAAAGGATATTCTTGCACCAAGGTCCTCTCGATTCTATTCCCTTCAAAATGCATGAAAAATCACGAGTACACAAGTGTATGGAACCTATATATTTTGAAACATGAAGATGCCTAAGAGACATATTAACCCTCATGAACTTATGAAGTTATTTCAAATTTATAAACTATACTGTCAAATGGAAACTACTACCAATGGGGTCATGGTTTGATGGTTAAGTAGGGGCGATGATATTCTCCCAATAAGGTTAAAATCCCCTAGATGATTTTCACCCCTTGTAGGTCATATCACCTATATGTTTCACTCTAACTGGTTGGGGCCAATGTTGGGAAACTTTGGAAAATTAGATACCCCCACCTTATTAGGATATTTAGAAACTTACGAGTTATTTAAGATCAACTTG
>JASDQU010013840.1:55949-66035 GCA_032191745.1 Picea mariana | reverse complement strand
GGGATAACCAAAGGACACTGCCTTGGTGTGGTGACCAGAGCTGACAGTGTTACCCACAAGTACTTTCACAGTGATGATAAGGCTGGCTTGTGATGAGACCCCCTTTCCCTTGGCCATGCAACCAAAGGTCACTGCCCCGGCGTGGTAACTAGATGGTGGCAATGTCATGCTGTTAGGTACCCATGAACATAATAGGCTGGCTCATGATGAGACCCCCTATCCTCTTGATTAGGTCTTGTTTGTTATTTTTTTGGTTCCCTCTTGTTTCTTGCTAAGAAGGTTTTTATTGCCTTCTCGGGGATCCCTGGGCGAGGCATCTCGAGGTTTCATTTCTAGGCTTTTATCTTTTACCGGTTTTTTTTACCTTCTGGGCCTTTATCCCCTTCTTCCCATGAGATAAGGTGCAACCCCACAAACAACTCATCCTAATGCCCGGACAAGGGGAATGGGACAGATGAGTGGGAGACAAGATGGAAAAGTGGTGGTATGATGGGAGTGGACGATGGCTCTTTAGAAATCCCCCAGTGGCAAACCAAAACCTATGGGTACAGACTTACTAGGGCACCCAGTAAATCTCCCCAAGCATGGTCAAGTGGGTCAATGTAAGATCCAAGAATACATCATACATTTAAAGGTTATAATGATCAAAAGTGACACATACGATGATACCTGGACCAATTACCTCATGGAGCAAGAGCCTTCTCCGATACAAGACCAAGCCAATGGTGATGGATGTTGCTGCTGCTAACAAGACGAGTCTGACGAAAGAAGAAAAGGATGGGCCCTCCAGGGCCATTCTCAGGTCAATCCTTCTCTCGGTACTCCATGTCTAGGACCTGTGGGCCTCAAGACATGATCTCCTAGTTATCCCTAGAAATCGGGGATAACATCTCTCTCCAACTCGAGGACATGTGCTCACCGTAGAGCGCATGAGAACCTCAGTATCTCTGGCATTACCTGCAGACCTTCTCAACTCGATAGGGGAATTAGTAACAAAGATGTGGTGGTATTTCCACCCCGCATATAGACATATAAATAAAGAAATCATAAATGCGAATATAAAGTGAAGTACTTACCTTTACTTACCTGTTGGCTGATGTTCGATGTAGTCAAA
Source organism: Picea mariana (assembly GCA_032191745.1). Classification (NCBI taxonomy): domain Eukaryota; kingdom Viridiplantae; phylum Streptophyta; class Pinopsida; order Pinales; family Pinaceae; genus Picea; species Picea mariana. Next base: position 64,921 of record JASDQU010013840.1, on the reverse strand, counting down.
TGACCAGTGTAACCAATCTAGCAATGTCCCCCAATACATGCCTTTATGCTTCATCATAAACCAAAACAGTGATAAATCAAGCACAAAAATGACATGGGTTAGAACATATATCATATCTTCGGAGATCCCAAGTTCTAACTGATGGAGGCGGGTGGGAGGGATAAAATCCTGCCAAGTCCATCTCCGAGGAAAGTACTCAATCCACTTCAAGAAAGGGTCATGAAAATTGTAAGGTCCAGAAAACTGACTCAAAGGGCCTACCAACTGGCTACCTAGGACATCCTCACGCTCTGAAGTCAAGGAAGGGATCGACAAAGACCTAGTAGACGACTGGCAAACTAACAAGGGAAAGTTGAAAAACTGGGATAACTGACTCAAACTTGCAATATCCAACTGACCCTTGGAGTCTAGGGTTTGCCTAAGAGGAAGCTCAACATAAAATATATACTTCCCAACTACACCTTTTATGGACAAGCACGGTAAAGTAATAATAGGTGGTTGGAGTGAAAAATCATGAGAAACCTTCTTTAGGCAAACAATGTTCTTACTTGTATCAAAATCCGAGCAGAGTAGTGGTTGATAATCATCTTCATAAAATAAATCCAAATGCTCAGAAGAAAAATCATCAATGTTCTCAAGGTATGAGAGAAAATCATCAGGAAAACAAGGTATTGGGTCATCCTTGGGTTTTGGGAGAGCATGGGTACAAACCTCATCTCCTTGTTGCCACTGATCAAAAGTAATATGTTGTGATAATTGCAAGGGCAAAATTTGGAAATGAATCTCAATGTCATAGATGGGATCCAGGTCGTAACCAACTATATCCCATGTACGTCTCCCAACATGTATGAACTCATCAATGTTATCAACAATGTCACTATCTGTGTCATAACATGCAGGGTTCGAAACCATTGAAAATTCATTTTCCTCCTCCTTATTTTCTGCATCATAAAGTAAAGTATCATCAAAAACTAGGGGAGGAGGGAAACTTACTATTTCTTCTTGTGCAGGGGCTTTGAGGACTCTGGTGTTTTCAGCATGCGTTACTTTTTCATCCTCATGGACTGCTTCTTTGTCTTTGATTGTACAGCAAGGAATATCCATTTCATTCAAAGCTTCCATTTCTCCTTGGTTTTCTGAATCAAGGAATAAGGTGTCATTGGAATCCTGGAGTGGAAAGAAACTAACCTCATCTTTGCTCTGCTGCGCAGGAGAAACAGGTTCTTGGATGAGTTCATCATAGTGAGGAGTAGGGGTTGGCACTTCATCGTCTTGTTTAGGTTCTTGTTTCTTAATCACATCCTGCTGGTCAAAAACTTGTTCCCTTCTCTCTTGTGGATCCTCAACAAAGGTTTCAAGGGAAACTAGTTTTATCAAGCTAAGAGTGCTCATGGTATGGTCATTGGTTATGGACAATGAGAGATTCTTCTCAATTCGAATGACCGTGTTGTGAGATTCTGCGAGTGTTTTTGGATTCTTCTTATTTAGGAGGAAGCTCAAATGCCCTTGAAGTCCATTAGTATAGAGATAAATGAGGTACTTGTCTTTAGGACGATGGCTTTCAGGAATCTAGTAAACCAACTTATTGAACCTAGCCCCGAAAAATCTGACAACCTCAGGCTCTGTTTGTTTTATGCCTTCAAGACTTTTCAGTAATGATTTTATATCTTCCAATTTCATAGCCCACTTTGCAAGGAAGATTTCTTCAAAATGGTCCATAGACGTGATGTTGGCAGCTGGAAGATTATCATACCATCTTCTAGCCCCTCCATGCAGAGAGGCAAAGAAGAGTTTCATCACCAAGTCTTCAGCCTCGTCACTGATAGGGTGGTATTGAAAGAATTCTCAAAATTTGCTCATATGATAATCGAGACTTTCTCCATCGATGCTAGTGAATCTAGGGAGCCAATTCTTATAAAAGGGAGGCATTTTTCTGGGATATCCCAGGATTTTACTCATGTCGAAAGGTTTGTAGTTCCCTGGATCCCATTGTGAAGTCATAGTTGGCTTCGTCATTAGTGGATTCACAGATATTTTTCTTGAAAATATCAAAAGAAATAGGGAAAACACCCTAGTGGAGTCGCCAAGTAAGCTTGTAAGAAAGTAGTCTCTGAGGAAAGACTTACCGAAAAGATTTATCATTTTGAGGAGAATTGAATCAGTTCTCCCCGGAAATGGCGCCAAAATGTTATCGCACAATTTGTAGCTAGGTCAAATGGCTAGGAGATAGAGGCCAAACTGGCGTAACAGGAACCTACCCCACCGAATGTCACCATGATGGGGAGGTTCTTTCTATTCAGGGAGGTTAGGCCTAGGGGAGATGCCCCCGGTAACCTTGGGTTTTAAAGAGGCTAAGGTATGAATGTCAAAGTAAAGTTCCCTCTTCATAGGTTACCACCAAGAGCAGATAGTCCGGCTAAACAACCAATAATGAAGTGTAGGCCCAAATGAGAACATCTGCCCGAAACAAAACAACAACAGAACAATACATGCAGGCTATGATTCAATGGGTTAGTACTTCATACAACTATCTGATATCAATATATTAGCAATTATGACAATAGATATCGACGAGATCAATGTTTATCAATAATAGCAATGGAACAGTATCAATTCATCAATAAATATCGAGATGATGCAACAAACAGTGTATCCAATCAATCCTTTACTCAATAAATGCTTCAAAACACCATCTAATTTCTTATAGAGACGAAATGTTGCGTCAAGATGGAATAACCAAGATTGATGTCATCCTTTTTAAGGTTAGTAGTTAGTTAGGGTTTCAAATTATAAGAGTTTTAAGAGTTTGTTTGACCACTATCACTTCAAAGTTGGAGACCTAAGATCAGTGCCTAAGGGTAAATGGAGTCAATTTAAGAGAGGACACAAAGGTTGAAGGGAAAAGGCTAAGGACTAAAGGGAAGGGTTCTGAAGTGCTGTAATGGCAGGGCTCCAGAAGAAAAACCCTAAGGGAAAAAGGCTCACTCCGGTGTTGCTTAAGCAAGACCTCGTGCTCTTTCCTCCTTCCTTAGGTTAAACTTGGCAAAATGGCTAGCATAAAGGATAAATCAAGACACGAGAGTGAGGTGAGGGAGAGTGTTGCAAAATGAGACAAATCTAAAATAGGAACACCTCTTGCATGCAAAACGAGGAAAATTTGCACTTGGCACGAACTTCAATACATCTCTCTACAAACTGGCACACATTTCCATTGTTGTACTTGGTTCAAGTGCATGAGTTTATATAGGGCTAGGTCAGCCTAACCAACCATGTGGACTATACGAGAAGCCCAAGTTGTCTTTGGGTCGAAAAGTTTGCCCCCCATGGGGGTGAGCCACTTCATATGTTATGCATTAATTTTATATTTATATAGTAAGCGATGAATTTATGCATTTTTCCCATTTCGTGGAATGAACCTGAAACCTTTGGGATATATTCCAAAACTTTAACCATCATGCCAACCACTTTTGTTATGCTAATTAGTGGAATTTAATTAGTTTTGTTTCAAAATTAATTTTGGTTATAACAATGCCCATGGATTTCAAATTCGATTTTTTCCTATTTAAACATGGCACAAGAACCAAAGTAGGGAAACAAGATTTCATGCCAAGAAATCAGATGGGTTTGTTTTGGTTATAGTGAATTTTTCATTCCAAGACCATGTTTGACTTCTTTGTATGAAGTTAGATCAAGTTGGTATTAGAATTTATTTGACATGTATTTGCAAGTGAATTCTTACGAGGTCCAAACTCAAGCTTGGTGATGGATCGTTTGAAGAGTACATTCCTAAGATTGATTCGAGGCATGCATTTTAAAAGCAAGAAATGGCTTCAACAAAAGATAGGGATTATTCTTATCCAAATCCTTTTGATACTAAAGAGGCATTATTTTATGCGTTCATGGAAATGAAGGCCATCATGGAAGAAATGTACGAGGATCAAAAGAAGGCCAAGGGAACTGGTGATAAAGGAAAAAGAAATCCACATAACTTTGATAATCAGTTGAAGGGAAAAGAAGAAGACGAGCCTACATGTTCTCATTGAAAGAAGAAAGGACATGAGGAGGCAATGTGTTGGAAGTTGCATCTAGAGAGGCTACCAAAGAAGTTCAAGGACAAGGGTAAGCAGAAGGCCACAAGAATACTTCGTGATCTTGGATCAGATTCTAAAGTTACAGTTATGGGAGTTAAAGGTATGTTTTATGTTGCTAATTCTAGTCCACATACTTCTTCTTCAAAGGATAATGTAATCCCTGGTGGAAGGAAAATAAAAGAACTATTTCATTTACAAGTTATCTCAAAGCACAATAAGATTAATACACTTGTTGATAGTGGATCACAAGTAAATATTATTTCAAAGCAAGTTGTTAAGAATTTGGGATTGGAAACTAGGCCTCATCTGAGACCGTATCCTTTGGGTTGGATTTGTGATAATGCTCAATTACATGTAACTAAGCAATGTAAGTTGAAATTTGAGATCACATCGAGTTTCATTGATGAGGTAGAGTTAGACGTGGTTCCACTTGACATTTGCAGGATGGTTTTGGGAAGTCCATATTTGTATGATAGGAAGGAAATTCTCTATAGGAAACAAAACAAGTATCATATTTTCAAGGATGGGATTGAGTTCATTGTGAGAGCTCATCAATTGAAGACAAATTTGACAGTTGTCACTATAGAGCATGTGAAAATGATAGCTAAAACTAGTATCCAGGATCCAAATTTACATCCTATGGTTGAAAGTGAAACAGGTCCTTTGATTGATGTTGTTCCTATTAAGAAGGGAAAATATGTTGATGGTTCATTCTTTTTCGCATTTGTATATTCATTTTTTTTGTTCAGTTTATTACTAATCAATGGAGTATGTTTAGTAGTTGCAACAATGAATGGCGGAGTTTGTGAATTTAAAGGAATGGTTAACTTGGTAAACAATGATGTTTCAGTCTTCATTATGGCAAGCCCATAGGCTAACACATGGACCATCCGTACAACTGATAGGGCACAGGATGAAGTCAACATGACGACAACATGGTGATGTGGTAGTAGGATAGAGTTCCACGTGTCACTTAGATTTTGCAGTTTGGGCACCCAGTTGGACTAATAAAAAAATTGCCTCGTGCCATCGATCATACAATGACGAGGTAGGTACAATCATATGGTGACATGGAATCCATACACTAACATGGAAGACAGATGACAAGTGTTGTGGCAATGCCTAGGTAAGTGAGTGTATAGATGACACAGGTGTTGACTATACTACAAGTGGACCAACCAAAGAGTGTCATGTGGCACTCTCCGATTGGCCAATAATGGCTAAAGGAATAAAATTCATTGGTTCAAATGGGAATCAAACCCATGACCTCTAGGGGAATATTCCAATGACTTAACATATGCCTCCTACCAATGCACCAATGGTTTTTGTTTGTTAAAACAAACAAAAAACTTATATTTAAGTTGTTACAATACAGCCAGGTATATAGGGGGTCGGTTAGGCCGACCTAATCCTAAATAAACTCATGCACCCAAACCACATACATCAATGTAAATACATGCTAGTTTGTAGAGAGATGCATCGAATTTTGTTCCAAGTGCATATATGTCTCGGTTTGTGTGCAAGAGGTGTTCCTATTTTAGATTTGCCTCGTTTTGTGTGCTATAGAGTTCTTTGAGATAAGTATAGAGTGTTTATACTCATTTTTCTTATAATTCTGAGAGGAATCTCATGGTGATGTTAGTTATGTGCTAAAGTGTTGTGTACAGAGATATTAGTCCATTTTTTTCATGTGTGAGACCCATAGTCTCATTATGCATGAAAAAGGGGGTCTTTAAGCACCTTTTCAGAACATAGTCAAGTTTACACTCATTATTCTCAAAATTTCAAGAGGAATTCAGTGGTAACCTCTATTTTTGGGTTTGAGTATCAGAATTGAAGGGTGTCTTCAAATTTTCCATTGTAATTCATCATTGTATCAATCATTTGAGCATTAATAGAGTGGTCTCATTATTTGGAAGCGGACATGGAGACGTCGCCCAATATGGGTGAACACTGTTATCAAACTGTGTAATGAGCCTTGTTATTTGTTGTCTCTATTTCTCTCTATTTTGGCATTCTTATTTTCACAAGTTATATTTATCAGTTAATGAATTTTATGGATAAGTAAGTGTTTTCACGTTTATGATCTTAATTTCTCGAATCTGGTCAGATGTTAGTGTCTACTTAAGAATTAATTTGACATCTAAGGATTTTTGGATCAAGGAATGATGAAGCATGTGGACTAATTAAAATGTCCATCTCTCATGACTCAAGGTTTCACCTTCAAGGAATTGATGGCCCAAATAAAGATTGGGAAAAGCTTGAAGTTGTGTTTGGTAAAAACAATATTATTTAAGCTCACTAGTTGGAAAATCAGTTAATGAATTTAACTCCAAATGATTTTCCTTCCATTGAAGATTACTTATCTAATTTCAAAACACTTAGAATTTTTTGTTTAGACTGCCAACTAGATCTGAAGGAATATTTATGCATATATGTTATTCTTGCTAAGCTTGGTAGTGCATATTATGGTTTTGTATATACCTTTTATGCCATTAGAAAAGATCTAGAGAGTCCTTATAAACAACCTTCTCTTGAGTCTTTTTGTGATGCTCTGATTCGAGAGAAATATAAGCTTGTGCAACTTAGATTGATTAACACTGTAAGCACATCCAACAAATCCTTAGTGGCCCAACAGAAACATAAATCCAAGAATACCAAGAAGCAACATCCTCACCAAAACAACAAGAAAAACAAGGGTCCCAAACCCTTTCAGCTAGCTTCCGCTCCTAATGGTGACAAAGGAGCAAAATCTAAAAGTAATAAGACTGATAGACATTGCAACTTTTGTGGGAAACATGGTCATGTGGAGTCCAAATGATTTAAGAAGATGGAAGATTTAGAAGAAGCAATGAAGAAGTACAACATTAGTATCGATTTTTCTTCTTCTAACTCTTCTTCTCATGGATATGCACTTTTTTCTTTTGGTTTCTCCTTCAATAAAACTTCTACATCTTCTTCTGATAAGTGGCTTATTGATTATGGAGCATATTATCATATGGATAAGGATGAAGCCATATTGTTTTATCTTAATGAATGTAACACCAAGAAAATATGTGTTGATGAGGATATATCTCTTAGTGTTGTAGGGTCTGGAAAAATTCAGGTAGACAATGGTCATTTCAATGATGTATTATGTGTTCCAAGTCATTCCTACAATATTATATCAGTGTATTATACCACTCATTCAGGTGAAGGTAAAACCGTAGAGTTTTCAACTCACCAAATTGTAATCAAGGATTTAAAATATCCTAAGCATGTCCTCACAACTAGAATTGTGAATGATATTACCAAGTTGTACAAGTTTGACAACTTTGGGTCAATTATCTTTTACGTCAGTTTTTGTTGCTCATAGTGATGACTTAAGCAAACTTTGGCATGAGCGATTTGGTCATCTAAACCATATCTCATTGCAGAAACTATGTAATCAACACATGGTGACTGGTATTCCTCATGTTTCTTGCAGAGATGGTGTTTGTTCTAGTTGTGTTCTCAGAAAAAATCATCAGGATAGTTTTGACAAATGTTCCTCTTAGCACACCTCGACCCATTTGTATCTTGTTCACAATGATTTGTGTGGTCTTATTTCTTCTCCTTCCCTCTATAGGTGTAAGTATTTATTAACTTTAATCAATGACTTCTCAAGATGCACTTGGGTTTACTTCTTAAAACTTAAGAGTGAAGTGTTTGACAATTGTTTGTCCTACAAGGCCCTTGTAAGAAAACAATATGGACATCAAATTCAAAGGTTAAGAACAGATAATGGAGGAGAAGATGTGAACAATAAATTTACGATTTATTACACTATACAAGTCATACAAATGCAACATATTTTTCCATATACACCACAACAAAATGGAGTTGCTAAATAAATAATCACACATTAAAAGAAATGGATAATTGTCAATCTAAAGGATTAAGTCTTCATTATTGGGGGGAAGCCATTAACTCTGCAAATTCCATAGTAAATCACACTCCCACAAAGGATTTAAGAAATATAACACCGGAAGAATCATGAAATAAACTTAATCCATATGTAACCCACTTCCATGTATTTAGCATTGTAGCGTGGGCTCACATTCCCGATGAGAAAAGGAAATTTTTACAGCCTAAAAGTGAGAAGTGTATTTTTGTTGAATATTCTGAAGATGTCAAAGGTTACATACTTCTTCAACCTCATTCCAATGAAATTATTATTAGAAGGGATGGTAAATTTGATGAAAATATATTGGCTTGCAAGACTAATTTGGAATTTGTGCCTTCTTTGGCCTACAAGCCATCTTCGGAGTTTTTTCCATCCTTTGTTTCTATCCTAGTTTCTTCTTCTTCAAATGATGAAAATGAGGATGAAAATTCACCTTCACCTGCTCACCTTCCTCCGCATGAGTTCATTGAACATGAACCTGCACCAACACCACCACTTCCTAGATGTGTCCATTCAACACAAGAAGTAGTTGGTGATCTTGTCAATGATCCTTCAGATCAGCATCAGACATGTTCATAGTTCTAGTGAGCCTCTTCTCTTTTGGAATAAGTTTCAAAGACTCATTATCCAAAGAAATTTGTAGAATATTGTAGGGTTTCAAGATAGTCCCTATTCTCACTCCATTAATCCACTAAAACCTTCACAATTACTTCCATTTCACCTTCATATCACCTCTACATCATTACATTTACCTCATCATTGGGTTATAACTATGCTTTTTCAAAGTTTATCAATTCTTAACATTTTTAAGTGAATTTGTGGTTAAACTTTAGAAAATAATATGCTTATACTTATACCTAACAATTAGAATGAGTTTGTTGACATGTGTAGGTACAAAAGAAGCTTCCTAGACACCTTTATGTGGCACTCTATGTTCAAATTCGAATTTGAGGAGA
>JASDQU010013840.1:36407-47633 GCA_032191745.1 Picea mariana | reverse complement strand
TACTGATTCACCCCCCCTCTTAGTAATCCAACATTATGTGTTGCGATATTATTGTTTTTGGATCAGTGGTTGGTTTGTTGGTTTCATTCACACTCCTGAAATGGATTTGAATTGTACCAAGAAAGGAAAGGGTCCTTCCCACTCCAAAAACAATTCCTCAGAGACAGAAGCAGTTGTTGTTGCATATGCCACTTTCATTAACCAAGACTCGCGTGATTTCATGGAAACAATCAAGGAGGATGTGAAGGTCATCATGGCCTATCATGGAGACCAAAAGGTTTCCAAGTAAGAAGCCCCTTTTGTCCCTGATCTAGGATCCAGTATAACCATAGAAACGAAGAAAAAAAATCAAAATTGTGGAGTTGTGTTGGCATACAAATTTTTTCATGGCACAAGCAATGCTAACCGAAGAACCAAAATTCAAAAATATCTGGCTAAGAATGGATTGTATGGAAAGAAAACGATTATGTTCACTATGGTTTCTTGGTTGGTCAAGAAGCAAGCAGGAAAATTTTAGGTGATCTCGGACTTCCCTACGTCCACATCTCAGATGCCTCCTCCAGGTTCTCTCAGCAATAGCTTCTTGTAGACTTTCCCTCTAGTGCCACCAGCTTGATGATGATGACAAGTTCTACCACTTTTATCTCTCTGTTTGAAAGTTGTTTCATTTTTTTCATTTCTCTAGATTAGATATTCATACTCATGATAATTATGGGGACTTTTCAAGTTTTATTTTTTAATACAGTTTAATATGTAGGCTCGGTTTCCCTCTTAGAAGGCCAACAAGCTCTCTAGATATTAAGTTTTGGACAGTAACTTAATGAGGCCATCTCCACGGGCCATGATTTTACATACATTATTTTTTTAATAGAAAAAAAAAACTTACCCACAAAAAAAAATGGCCCTACAAGTTGATTCCTCCAATTTTTCCACCTAGAAAGTAGCAATATAGATGAAAAATTATATAATGATCCAATCTGGATCATACCTCTCCATTTATGGAAACTTTTGGTCCCCAAAATATTTACTAAATGAGGTGAGGAATGTTTTCCACTAGCGTCTCCCTAGAGTACCATTTTTCTTTTCCTGGGAGATGTCCTTTCAACCCAATCTGCCAAAGGTCAAGTTTCCCGTGTCTTGTAGTTTTGGACTTCCTCCGCAAAACTATGTATTCTACCAACTTTACCTAAGAAGCTAGTGTTAAGTCTTCTATTGTATGTAGGACTTGATCCACCTCCTAATACAACATGGAAGGCTCATAGGGTTTCAAATGCTCCACATCCACTATTGAGAAAATGTGCATGTAGGGGGGTAGACTGAGTTTGTAGGTGTTATCTCCCACCTTCTCCAATACCTCAAAAGGGCCATATCATAGAGACTTGATTTTATTTATAGGACCCTGTAGTCTTTCCTTATTTATTTTGAACCAAAAATTTTCTCACACTTTGAATTACTTTTTTGTTTTTTGTTGATCATGTATGGCCTTATACCTTTCATGTGACTTATTTAGTGTCTCATATACTTGCAAATGAATCTTCTTAATCCGATAGTCACAATTAATATTTCCAATAGTCACGATTAATTTTTCCAACATAGAGTGATATGATGTCTCATATTCTCCTTGATCTTAATGGCTACATTGATATGTAGCTTAACACCCAATTGGTCCATGATCTCTATTTAAAGATCATGGAGGGTCATTTGTCAATGATCGATTGTGAGAAAATCTCTTGTAATTTTTTTCTTTTTCATTAATAAATTGCTCTAAGTGGTTTCATTGGTTGGGGCCGTGGATGTTTCCCCACATGGGTTTTTCCACGTAAAAACATCAGTGTGTTTATCTTTGATCTAGTTGTGTGAGTGGTTACTTAAGGTGTTCATCCTCTGTTGGAATACTTGTGTTGTCAAACATAGTATCAGAGTGAATTTGAAGACATACTCTCGTTGTAGATCGAGATATTGAAGTCATGTTGTCACATCTCTAGTTTCTGTTATTTATGTACATTTATGGGCCAAGAGGACTATTCCATTGCCTCTCAAGTGATTCTTTCAGCTAGAAAATTTTTTGTTTCACTCGAAAATGTTTCCATTTTCCCAAGATATGGCCATTTCAATCAGATCCAGAGGTATAAATCCTGAATACGCACTTTTAAATTTGTACGGAGATAATATTTTAGTTTAATTTGGTTTATGTTTTTTTTATTTTCAGGTTTCCACTCTTTTCGATCTGTGTATGCTCTTTTCCCTATGCTCTGTGTGATCTTGGAAAATCAAAAATAGAGCAAAAAATGTTTTCTCATCTATGTATGTTCTCTGTGATCTCAGTAAATCAGATATAGAAGGAAAACTTGCATTTTTTGGGTAAGCTAACTGATAGATAACCCTTGTTTCCATCAAGAAGAAAAAATTTGTGTGTGAATGCATGAAAGTAGATTTTTTTAACATGCACTCAAAGGCCATCTTCCACAACAACAACAACAAAAACAACAATCCTCCTTGAGATTATAATGTGTTTTGCACTAGCTCACTTGGTTAAAAATTGTCTTATTTGGCAAGAGGTCTTGAGTTCAAGTCTTTTTTTTGTTACTTTTTGAAAAAGTTCATGCATTCATTTTAAAGTGTATTTCACTTAAACTATAAAAGTGAACCACTATTGAGTAGATTTAGTATTTATTTTTTAGTTACTTTTTGCATGCAACTTTAATTCACAAAGTAACTTCATTATAAAAGTGATTCTCACTTATTCTATAAAAGTAGGTCACTTCATCATAAATTTATTTGTAAAAGTGAGGTTATTAGAAGGAGGGGTATCACCACATGCATCAACTTCTACTTTCCATGTGGCTCTTTGGTTACTGTTTATGCCTTTTTTAAAATGGGAATAACTTTCACATTTGAAGCCTGTTTTTCAGTGTCATTTTTTTTAAACAACACATTTTTTTAAGAGCTTTCCATCCATACCTTCAATTTCAGCTTGTAAATCCATATTCTCTACATATTTTAATATGACTTCTCCCAATGATATTTTTCTTACCAATACCAACTACTTCTCATGGAAATCTCATATGGAGGATGTACTAAGAAGTAAGGGATTGTACTAGATTACCTTGGGAAAAGAACAAGAACCCATCGATGATAAAAAGTATGTTGAATGGGATAATTGGAATGATCCAAAAATACTTAGATGTCAAATTAATTCTTAATAAGACACTAACATCCCACCAGATTCAGGAAATTAAGATCATCATAACTATTTGCAAAATATCAAGTGAAAACGCTTACTTATCCATAAAATTCATTAAATGATAAATATAACTTGGGGAAATAAGAATGTCAAAATGAGAGAAACAACATCAAAAAATAACAAGACTCATTACACAGTTTGATAACGGAGTTCACCCATCTTAGGCTACGTCTCTGGGTCTGCTTCCAAATAGTGACACCGCTCTATTAATACTCAAATGTTTGATACAATGATGACTTACAATGGAAATTTTAAAGACACCCTTCAATTTTACTACTCAAACCCAAAAATAGAGGTTACCATTGAATTCCTCTCAAAATTCTGAGAAGAATGAGTATAAACGTGACTATGTTCTGAACAAGTGCTTAAAGACCCACTTTTCCACACATAACGAGACTATGGGTCTCACACATGAAAATCTAGGCTAAGATCTTCATACACAACAATTTAGTACCGAACTAACTCACAATCAAATTCCTCTCAAAATTCTGAGAAAAAATGAGTATAAATTCTCTATACTTCTCTCAAAGAACTCTATAGCACGCAAAATGAGACAAATCTAAAATAGGAACACCTCTTCCATGAAAAACAAGGAAAATATGCACTTGGCACAAACTCCAATACATCTCTCTACAAACTGGCACGCATTTCCATTGTTGTACTTGGTTCGAGCGCATGAGTTTATATAGGGCTAGGTTGTCCTAATCGACCATGTGGACCGTACGAGAAGCCTGATCCACACAAGAAAAAAATAACCAATGGGAAAAAGAACCACCTCGGTTGGATAAAACGAGAAGAAAAAACTCCATAATGGAGAGAAATGGTGGGGAGAAAGAAACATCCGAGCGAAGGAGGCCACAAGCATAAGCCCACTTGAGCCGAAGGAGAGAAAGAGTGAGCGGTCTCTAATTTAAATAATCAATAATATGTCAAATTGAACATTTATTTGAGGACATCTTTAAACTAATCAATAATATCTAATATGTCAAATTCATGAATTTCAATAGGTAAATCCTCAGTTCCAGGGACTTAATTCTCTAATTGGACATCATTTTGCACCTCCATTGGATCTTCTATGGTTGCAAGTTGTCCAAAGTGATCGTTTTCAAACAACCCTTTCAGTGGTGTTTGAGGCTCCTTTGAATTTTTTTCCGCATGTGTTGCATAAAATATACCATCTTCAAACATGCCATTTCATCTAAAAGAGTTTTAATAACACTAATTATTTGTTTAATAAAATCTCATTATAGCATATCATTTTTAATGGGTATGAAACTTATTTATTTGTGTAATCAAAATGCTAATGGTGTACCTAAAATACATATAAAAAAAAATTGAATGATATGTAAATTGCCATGGATATTCCACCTTAACAGTTTGTCACAACAAATCTTATAATATTCTGAAATCTTAGATTATGCAAATTACTTTCTTAGATCCCGAATCACTGATTACTAGCTTATTGCTTGAAATTATGAAAATAATTGAATTATGAAATAATTAAAATATGAAAATGAAACAAATGGGAAAAATAACATACCATCTGCACACAAATGAACACAAGATATACACTGGGAAACCCAATATGGGAGAAAAACTAGCTAGAAGGTGGTGCCTATTCTCTATTCTCTTTTCTTCAGTTATGGAAATGAAAATACAAAAAAAGAGGCACTCATTGTGGATTTGCCTTAGAAATTGTGGCATGTATGGTTGCTATAGAATCTTTCATCCTTTATTATTCTCTCAAAATACTACTTCTATATGCTCTGCTCAACTATGGAACAAAAACAATTCTAAATAATGTAACCCTTTCTCCTCTTAGTGGCTCGATAGTTGTCTGGGGTTAGGGTTTTGACTTCCTCAACCCTCAATTAGTGATCAGGTTTGGACCTACTAGAATCTTCTTGAAAATCCACACATGGCTATCCCTACTCATTTGAGTAATGGGGGTTGACATGGCATCCACTCGTACCATGATGTTCAATAAGGTAGGTCAACTTGTGATAGGCATAAATTTTGCATACAAGTTATGATTGAGACAATTTTTCAACCAATGGAAAGGTCTCATAGTGTAGAACATCGTTGAGGGTGTGGGAATAAGTTTTAGACACTGTAACCCTAAAAGATTCCATTAAATGACTCAAAATGGCTCCAAAAGGTTCTAAACCTAAATTTTCCAAACTAGGACCTGTCACTAAAATGGCCCTGCCCCCGAATGGGGTGTTTGGTGTGACAAATGAGGGGTGACTTGTGGGCCAAAGAGAGTTCACATTCCTAAATGAACCTACCTCTCTACCCTTTATCTCTGGCATAGGACCACGCACTAGAAGCTCTATAATACCCACTCCCTTTGGTGATGAGGAAGACTCGATGGTGGTTGATGGTTATGGATAAGGTTCAAGCACAATTGATGACTCAATTTCCAAACCAATAAATGAATTCCCCTCATTCTAATTCGATTGTGGAAGACATGATGGGAAACTTGCTTCCTATCATGTTTGCATGGGGGAGTTTACACTCAATTTCTTTGTGTATCAATTTTGTGTTGCAATATTATTGTTGGTTTCTCAATGGTTGGTTTGTTGGTTTCATTCACACTCCTGAAATGGATTTGCATTATGCCAAGAAAGGAAAGGGTCCTTCCCACTTTAAAAAATTTTCCTTTGAGACAGAAGCAGTTGTTGTTGCCTATGCCACTTTCATTAACCAAGACTCCCATGATTTCATGCAAAAAATCGAGGAGGATGTGAAGGTCATCATGGCCTATCATGGAGACCAAAATTTTTCCAAGTAAGAAGCCTCTTTTGTCCCTTATATAGGATCCAATATAACCAGAGAAACAAAAAAAAAAATCAAAATTGTGGAGTTGTATTGGCATACAAAGGTTTTCATGGCACAGGCAATGCTGGCCAAAGAACCAAAATTCAAAAATATTTGGCCCAGAATGGATTGTATGGAAAGAACAAGATTATGTTCACTATGGTTTCTTGGTTGGTTAAGAAGCAAGCAGGAAACTTTTAGGTGATCTCGGACTTCCCTATGTCCACATCTCAGATGCCTCCTCCAGGTTCTATCGGCAATGGCTTCTTGTAGACTTTCCCTCTAGTGCCACCAAATTGATGATGGTGACGAGTTCTACCACTTTTACCACTCTATTTGAAAGTTGTTTCATTTTTTTCATTGCTCTATATTAGATATTCATACTCATGATAGTTATGGGGACTTTTCAAGTTTGATTTTTGAATACAATTTTATATATAGGCTCAGATTCGCTCTGGGAAGGCCAGCAAGCTCTCTAGATATTAAGTTTTGGATAGTAACTTGATGAGGCCATCTCCACAGACCATGATTTTCTATACATTATGTTTTTAATAGAAAAAAAAAACTTACCAACAAAAAATAATGTCCCTGCAAGTTGATTCCTCCAATTTTTCCACCTAGAAAGTACCAATATAGATGACAAATTATATAATGATCCAATCTGGATCATACCTCCCCATTTATGGAAATTTTTGGTCCCTAAAATATTTACTAAATGAGGTGAGGAATTTTTTCCGCTACCTTTTCCCTAGAGTATCATTTTGGTTTTCCTGGGAGATGTCCTTTCAACCCAATCTGCCAAAGGTCAAGTTGCCCTTGTCTTGTAGTTTTGGACTTCCTTTGCAAAATTGTGTATTCTACCACCTCTACCTGAGAATCTAGTGTTAAGTCCTCTATTGTAGGTAGGACTTGATCCACCCCGTAATGCAACATGGAAGGCTCATAGGGTTTCAAATTCTCCACATCCACTACTGAGTAAATGTGCATGTATGGGGGTATATTGAGTTTGTAGGTGTTATCTCCCACCTTCTCCAATACCTCAAAAGGGCCATATCATAGAGACTTGATCTTATTTCCAGAACCCTGTAGTCTTTCCTTTTTTATTTTTAACCAATTTTTTTCTCCCACTTTGAATTACTTTTTTTTTTTGTGTTGATCATGTATGGTATTATACCTTTCATGTGACTTATTTAGTGTCTCATATACTTGCAAATGAATTTGGCTAAGCCAATAGTCACAATTAATATTTCCAACATAGAGTGATATGATGTCTCATATTATCCTTGATTTTAATGGCTACATTGATATGTGGCTTAACACCCAATTGGTCCATGATCTCTATTTAAATATCATGGAGGGTCATTTGTCAATGGTCGATTGTGAGAAATTCTCTTGTAATTTTTTTCTTTTGCATTAATAAATTTCTCCAAGTGGTTGCATTGGTTGGGGCCGTGGATGTTTCCCCACAAGGGTTTTACCACGTAAAAACATCAGTGTGTTTATCTTTGATCTAGTTGTGTGAGTGGTTACTTGAGGTGTTCATCCTCTGTTGGAATACTTGTGTTGTCAAACATGGTATCAAAGTGCATTTGAAGACCTACTCTCATTGTAGATCAAGATATTGAAGTTGTGTTGTCACATCTCTAGTTTTTGTTATTTATGTACTATTCCATTGCGTCTGGAGTGATTCTTTAAGCTAGAAATTGTTTTCTTTCACTAGAAAATGTTTCCATTTTCCCAAGATATGGTCATTCCGTAAGATCCAGAGGTATAAAGCCTGAATACGCACTTTTAAATTTTTACGGAGATAATTTTTCAGTTTAATTTGGTTTATGTTTTTTATTTTCAGGTTTCCACTCTTTTCGATCTGTGTATGCTCTTTTCCCTATGCTCTATGCGATCTTGGAAAATAAAAAATAGAGCAAAAAAGGTTTTCTCATCTATGTATGTTCTTTGTTGTGCACTCTATGTGATCTTAGTAAATCAGAAATAGAAGGAAAACTTGCATTTTTGGGGTAAGCTAACCGATAGATAACCCTTGTTTCCATCAAGAAGTAATTTTTTTTGTGTGTGAATGCATGAAAGTAGATTTTTTTAACACACACTCAAAGGCCATCTTCCACAAAAACAACAACAATCCTCCTTGAGATTATAATGTGTTTTGCACTAGCTCACTTGGTTAAAAATTGTCTTATTTAGCAAGAGGTCTTGAGTTCAAGTCTTTTGTTTGTTACTTTTTGAAAAATTTCATGCATTCATTTTAAAGTGTATTTCACTTAAATTATAAAAATGAATCACTATTGAGTAGCTTTAGTATTTCTTTATTAGTTACTTTTTGCATGCAACTTTAATTTACAAAGTAACTTCATTGTAAAGATGATTACCACTTATTCTATAAAAGTAGGTCACTTCATAAGAAACTTATTTGTAAAAGTGAGGTTATTAGAAGGAGGGGTATCACCACATGCATCAAATTCTACTTGCCATGTGGCTCTTTGGTTATTGTTTATGCCTTTTTTAAAATGGGCATAACTTTCACATCTGAAGTCTATTTTTCAGTGTCATTTTTTTTAAACAACCTATTTTTTCGAGAGCTTTCTAGCCATACCTTCAATTTAATCTTGTAAATCCATATTCTCTACATATTTTAATATGGCTTCTCCCAATGATCTTTTTCTTACCAATACCAACTACTTCTCATGGAAATCTCATATGGAGGATGTACTAAGAATTAAGGGATTGTATTATATTACCTTGGGAAAAGAACAAGAACCCATCGATGATGAAAAGTATGTCGAATGGGCTAATTGGAATTATACAAAAATACTTAGATGTCAAATTAATTCTTAAGAAGACATTAACATCTGACCAGATTAAGGAAATTAAGATCGTCATAAATATTTGCAAAATATCAAGTGGAAATGCTTACTTATCCATAAACTTCATTAACTGATAAATATAACTTGAGGAAATAAGAATGTCAAAATGATAGAAACAACAAAAAAAAAAATAACAAGACTCATTACACAGTTTGATAATGGAGTTCACCCATCTTAAGCTACGTCTTTGGGTCCTCTTCCAAATAGTGAGACCACTCTATTAATGCTCAAATGTTTGATACAATGATGACTTATAATGGAATTTTTGAAGACACCCTTCAATTCTACTACTCAAACCCAGAAATAGAGGTTATTGTTATCGCATAGTTTGTAGATAGGTCAAATGGCTAGGAGATAGAGGCCAAACTGGTGTAACAGGAACCTACCCCACCCAATGTCACCACGATGGGGAGGTTCTTTCTATTCAGGGAGGTTAGGCCCAGGGGAGACGTCCCTGGTAACCTGGGGTTTTGAAGAGGCTAAGGTATGAATGTCAAAGTAAAGTTCCCTCTTCACAGGTTACCACCAAGAGTAGATAGTCCGACTAAATAGCCAATAATGAAGTGTAGGCCCAAATGAGAACACATGCGCGGAGCAGAACAATACATGCAAGCTATGATTCAATGGGATAGTACTTCATACAACTATCTGATATCAATATATTAGCAATTATGACAATACATATTGATGAGATCAATGTTTATCAATAATAGCAATGGAACAATATCAATTCATCAATAAATATCGAGATGATGCAGCAAACAGTGTATCCAATCAATCCTTTACTCAATAAATGATTCAAAACACCATCTAATTGCTTATAGAGACGAAATGTTGCGTCAAGATGGAATAACCAAGAATGACGTCAGCCTTGTTAAGGTTAGTAGTTAGTTAGGGTTTCAAATTATAAGAGTTTTAAGAGTTTGTTTGACCACTATCACTTCAACGTTGGAGACCTAAGATCAGTGCCTAAGTGTAAATGGAGTCAATTTAAGAGAGGACATAAAGGTTGAAGGGAAAAGGCTAAGGACTAGAGGGAAGGGTTCTAAAGTGCTACAATGGCAGGGCTCCAGAAGCAAAACCCTAAGGGAAAAAGGCTCACTCTGGTGTTTCTTAAGCAAGGCCTCGTGCTCTTTCCTCCTTCCTTAGGTTAAACTTGGCAAAATGGCTAGCATAAAGGATAAATCAAGACACGAGAGTGAGGTGAGGGAGAGTGTTGCAAAGGAAAGGCCCTATCACCAAACCCTAGAAGTAGGACGGCCCTAGGTGTAGATAACCTAGGCCTGGGACGTCTCCTCCTTCTTGACTTTTAAAATGCATGGCTAGCACAGGGGAAGAAGTAAAAAGAGTGTAGAAATGGCTAGGCTCTTCTTTCCTTCTTCAATGGCTGAGAAATTCTCTTTTAGGGAACATGAGACAATGATCTACTTGTTTGTTTGTCCCCTAGGGTTTTAAAATCAACAAAATTTATAATAAATGCAAGAATATAAGACTAAAACCATTCAATTAAGAAGTTTTGCAGAAAAAACACTTACATATCATGAAGAAATAGCATTGCAAACCCTAGTTGTAAACCTTCCTTCAAGAGAAATGCCAAAAAATGCCAAGAAAATCCTTCCTTCAACAAGTGCAACTCACTCAAAAGATGAAATACCCAACAAGGGCGCAAAAATCAGATCTAACTAGGAGAGTGAGTTGTGTGTTATGTCAAAATGAGGATAAAATTCCTCAATATATACTATATCAATGACCTTTAATTAATTTTAGGTCATGAAAAATAGCCGGCAAGGCTATAAACCAAAATCATATTGTTTCTACATTAAATGTTCTTTTAAAACCCTAAATGAGCAAAAAGTGAGACTTCAAGCCCTCCTGAGGGAGACCTTAGACCTTTTTGGGGCCAGTGCAGCATCCAGAAGCCAAACGTTAGCCCTCCTTGGGCTCTTCCAAACTGCCACACATGCCAACAACCCTGTCCATCTTCCATATGCTCATGATGATGTCACAAGCCTCCTGGTGATGTCCTGGGTCATCTGAGGCCAACGTTCCACTGCAAGTGGTTCAATCCCCCTAGGCCTGGCTCAGCCAAAGTGCCCCTGATGGAACGTCCTCTTCTTCTCTGGTGCAAAACCTCGGTCAAACATTGTCCTATCTCTGCCCCTCTAATGGGTCTCAATAACCATTTGATGGGCTCTTCATCCCCATGGAGGTCCGAACTAATCATCTCCCCATGTGTACCGATCCAAAGGGTACTTGTCCGTCAGGCATGGTCCTGCACATCAA
>JASDQU010013839.1:121679-131747 GCA_032191745.1 Picea mariana | reverse complement strand
TCTGGACGTCTTGGCCCTTGCTAAGTCATAAGTTTCATGCTAGTGTTGACTTGCGGGTTGTTGGCACTAGCTTGGGGTTTATAATGAAAACCACCTAACTAACTACCATTATAAACCCTTTTTTGGTTTAAAAAAAAGATAGCTTGGAGATAGAGGGAGTGAATATTGAATTGCTTTAAATCAAACATGTGATTATAGGCATGATCCTTATGATAGATACAAAAGTATAACCAAGCAAACAAGAAAATATTTTGTAGATCACCATCCTTAATGTTCATTGGGAGCCCTTGGGATATATATGAGCTTAATGCTTGAGGATATGTTGGCCTTAGCATGAAAAACAAAAAACTTCTCAAAATGTACAATACTAAAATCCATATAAAAGGGAAGAAGAGATTATAGGACTGCCAGCTTAATAATATTGTTATTGTTGCCAACATAGCTTATTGTCATGTTGAATCAATTGACAAAATGATTAGGAAACCCTGTTTGGAATGGTAGGAGACTTTTGCATCCAAAATTGCAATGTACCCCAATCCATATATGCTCCCAATCCATATATGCTCCAATATTGACCAAATAATCGACTACACATTACAATGTTTACAAACATGGAACGTTCACATAATTTTGAAATGTTTAAATAAATGATGGAGGTCATGAAGTGGTGCAAGGAGTCCCCATTTAGATGAAGAAATACAAGATTTTTTTGCTTGAAAAAGTTCGTCCAATTTATCCATGAGTTGTTAGTCACCCTTAATGGGTAGAAATTTCAACAATAATAACTAATCTTTCTTATGGCTAAAATGAAGAGCAAGAATTTTGGCATGATTCTTGATTGAGATGTCAATATTATTTGCATAGCAAATGATAGGAGGGGGCTTTCAATTGTGACAAGTCTACCAAAGCTAACTTAGTTGGGGTTACCCAAGAATCCCCATTAAAATTGAGTTTAAGACATGGGTCAATGGGAGGTGTCCATGGAGTATTGGTTGTCACAAATATGGGGTCATTGGGATAAATAGGGTTAAAAGCATGGATCGAGATTCCCCAGAATGCCAATTTAGTTGCATTCATGACATGTCCTATTATATCCTCAAGGGACCAAGTCTTTGTGATGTAGGAGAATCTAGATGCAAGATTAACAAATGTGGCTCAAGAGATTATTAGTGAGATGTGTGTTTAGGATGTGAAGTAAGAATGAATGTGTAAGAGAGTTGTTGTGTAGATGACATAATGAACACGAAATTGAGAACACATTAGAAAACATAATATTGTGCATGTAGAAAAAGAATATGTAGATTGGGCACATTTAGGAATCGAAGGGATTTCAATGTGACAATGAGGTCATGCCAAGAAAGGAAGAAGTTGGATATTTCCATTGGGTAGTTAAAGAGGTTGGAAGCCTATAGGTAGAAGGTGACACAAATAAAACATTGTAGCAAGGAAGAGAGCGAGTCAAATTTGGCATAGAACGAAGTGGTTGTGAAAGAGAGCAAGTTGGCACCAAGGGAAAGAAGGAAGGATCAAGCCATGAGAGAGAACAAGTTGTAGTTTAAGGCAAGGAAGTAGATTTCAAGTGACTGGATACCCAATGTAAGGCATATCGAGGTGCAAGGATATTTCTTGAGTTAGAAGATCTTAGTGGCGAGGAGAAGAGTCTTGAGTTGTATATTGCATGGGTTGAAGTGACATCACATAATACTAATAAAGGTTCAACATTGGAATAAAATGATATCCATGTTGAGAGAGAAATATTTCCTAGTGGACCACAAACAAGTATTATTCAGATAGATGCAAAGCTTGTGACAAAGCGACAAAAGTGTGCAAGAATATACAAAGGAATTCTATTGAATTTCGATTTATGCATGTCACGATGAGGAAGAAAACAAGAGAGTCTTGATGTATGTGAATAGGATGAAGTTTGTAATCCAATATGAAATGAGCCCGCATAAGATAGGTATAGTAGCAGAATCAAATTAATTGACATTGAAAGTAGAAGAAAAGTTAGTGCATAACAAAAATAGAAGAATGCCAATAAAGCAAGAGCTGGTTGAGTTAGAAGAAGGAATTCAACATTGCACACAGGGGATTCACGTGAAGAGAACGATGATAGATCAGTGGATGATCCAGATCCCGGGGGTTGAGATCTCGATTACTTGAATGCCGAGAGAGGAGGAGCTTAGACGTGCCAATATTGTATGAAAAAAAAACATGGACAAAAACATGTAAATGAAATACTCAGGAGGTGAGGCTCTCACCTCTAAAACTAATTACTAGTAAATCAATCAGAGCTAATTAATCTCACAATGAACAATAGAAAATATGAGAGAATCCAAAATGAGTAACTCGATATTATGGGAAGGTTTTCTAGGCCTTCATATAACATTACAAAATGGTCCATTTGACAAAGTAAAAAAGAACCCATTAAATGAGTCTCTATTATTAGTATAATAGATCTAACTACCCAATTAACTAAGTAATGGAAGATAAAACCCAATACAATAATGGAAAGAGTTCATTAAATGAGTCTCTATTATTATGCAGAAAACATATTTAATGATAGATTTTGTAGAATGTGCACTTGTAACTTCACAACAGCTTGCAATAGTTAGTAGCTCAGTTTGATGTTGTCTTCATGAGCTGCTTTGTTAAGTATAGTGAGTAGGCATTTGGAGAAGCCAAAAACATGGGGTGAGATACAAAATAACTCAACAATTGAGCAAAAACAACTCTGTGCATCTCTTATCACCAATTTCCAAAGCAAATAATCAATGCACTCTTTAACCCTTCTTCCTTAATTTTGAATTGTGATTTGTTAAGTTATCTGAGTTAGTACCAAAAAAAATTATGTTGTGAATTTTAAGTAGGTGATCCACTCTTGTAACATACAGTACTTTCTCAATCTATAATTTTGAATGGAAACTGTATGGTTGGTAATCAGCAATCTCAGTAGGATTGTGATTTCTGTAAGAGGCAAATTGGTTTTACAAGCTTAGAAGTAAATTCAGTTAGGTAATTGCCAATTCTGACCTTTACAATAAGAGTTGGGAATTCCTTGTTAACATTGTGAAATTGAACAACTAAGGCATAATATCTTTGAGCCTGAACTCTTAAAATACAATTTGTTGTTTCCAGAATAAACACTATGGAGCATTAAAAAAACTCACGATGACTTACCAAATAATCTGAGAAATAATAAATTAAAGATATATAACAGATGATTGATAAAAATGAGATGCCTTTTACAATGGGAGGATCCTATATAAATAATCCTAATCCTAAGGGGTACACCTTGGTGAGTTTTATGAAGAGCTATGACTATTAATTTATTTTATTTTTATTATTTCTTATATTTTATTACTTAATATTTTTTTTTGTTCTTTCCTAACTCAGCAATTTATGTATATAACACACTGCAAGACTGAAATGGGCAAAACATATATCATCTGTGCTACCAAAAGTCTGAGTTGTTCTACTGTAAATATCAACTGCAGTACCACTGGAGAAAATCACATAAGTCAAATATTAACTGCAGTACCTCTGGAGAAAATCAAATAGGTCTACCAGATCCGTGAGCATACTCTGAACTAGCAAATGGACCATAACCAACTAAAAATCTGGCCATTAAAAGTTAAGCATGCCTAGGCAGCATTGGCCCTTCAAGGTTGTACATGAGGCACTTGGATAATGTTCATTGTTTAATTGTTGATTATCTTATTAAAAAAGGTGTGCAAAATTTGGCTATTTGGGATAAGGTGTGCAAAATTTGGCTAATTGGGATAGTGGCATTAAGAGAGCCGCATTTATGAATTTGATTAATTAGAAAAATCAGGAAAAGGGCTTAGGCAAAGGGAAAGATAAAAAAGAAAACAGTGAACCACTTATTCACAGAAAAATTAACTGGAATGGGTGGTCATTAAAGACCCCTACAAAATAATAGGAAGAATTTAAAAACTGCTAAAAACAGAATAAGATTAATAGTAATTTTTTGCTAATTTTGTGAATTCGATGTACTATAAGCATCACCAAAGCATCTAAAACCCTAGGAGTTTGTCCAATCAAAAAAACCTAAAGGATGTTTTTTTTTTAACATTTCCAAATATCACAAATTTTAATCAAATATTTCAATTTTCTGAGAGTACTAATGCTCTTTGCTCTTAAAATAAAAAGATCATTAACAAATTCCAGTACTTAGTACAATTTTTTTATTTACCAAAAACATATATTTAAAATAAATATTTGGATTTTCACATGACTAATTTTCTCTGTTGTTAAAATAAAGAAAACATTAACAAATTCCAGTACTTACTACACTTTTCTTAATTTCCTCTGCTCTTAAAATAAAGAGATCATTAACAAATTCGAGTACTTGTTACACTTTTCTTTATTAACATAAATCACATTTATCTAATTGATTATGTCAAAAGTCATAAGTAGCATACCATTTTAATCTAAAACTGGAATCTTCCAAAACCTGTATCGAATTGGATATGAATTCCCCTATGAAATCAGCTTCAAATAACGGATAAATGATGTGGTAGATATTTTTGAAAAGGCAGAAAGAGAATAAAATGTGCAGTGTTATGGATTTTTTCATGTAGTTGTTTATCTGTTCTACGAAATGGTTTTTATCGCTGGAATTCAGTCATATAAATTTGTACTAAATTATTATTTTTTATTATTTAAAATCTATTTTTGAATGTAAAAATGGATTCAACAAAATATCTTTCGAAAATAATCATTTCTTTACAACATTACAGTTTTTAGAAACTTTTCCTTTTCTTATGGTGCATGAATTTACACTTAAAGGTAAGCAATGAGCTCACTGGTTAGTGTTCAATCCTTTCTATATGAAAGCTAGAAGTGTACACATCTTGATTGGAAATCACATGGGAACCTATTTTTAACCAATTGGAAAAAATGGTTTTAGTAGTCTTGTAATGTTGAATTTTGTTTTATGCTGTAAATGACAATTCACATGAAGATCATTGCTTTTAAAGAAGATATGTTGCTTGACCATTATTCAAATTTTACAATATTTTCTTTTGAGTTTTTAATTAACTAAAAGTTTTGATAGGTTAAGCTGATTTATAATTTCAAAAACATCTATTTGTGTTGTATTGTTTTTCATCATTAATAAAAACAAGCTTGTATTTTTTTATTTAAAATTTTATGAGATTTACTTTATATTAATGAAATTGTAAATCTTAATCAATAACATTACAAAATCAAATTGCAATTTAAGTATTTGAAGATATTTAATTCATTTATATATTAAAAATAACTATTTTAATAATTATTCATGAAATAGTTTACAAAAAAATTCATCAGTTGTTTCATGCTACTTTCATGTCAATTCTTATTTCTTATTAATTTCAGTAATTTGTGATAGTGCTTGCAATATTTATAATCTATTTTTTTGAAGGTATTTTTTACTATTTAAATCTCTTCATTATTTTAGCTAACTCTGTTGAGCAAAATTATGAGTGTAAGCACAATTTTTGGAGCACACTAGGTAGCTCTTTATTCCATGTTCACAACAAGGTAAAAGAAGAATTTTTCTTTAAGATACATCTTCAATGAGAGCTGTAAGAAGCCTCATTGTGGTCCCCAACACGAAACCTTTCAAAAGTAAATTCATTTTTCCAACCTCTCAAGTCTTCTCTTCCCTTAATTCTAGGACAAGAAATGGAATGAGGGTAGATAAGCTTTTTTTTAATTATTTTTTTTCCTATTCAAATGCAAAGAAATAAGATTCATAGAAAGTATTTGTCTAAATGATAAGAATATAATTGAAAGTGAGAAAATTTTAAATTTTAAATGAAATAATTATATATATATTTTATAGGTTATAATATATATATTTTATTTATTTATGTGGCATTGTACTTGTGGTTCTTTTTATGTTCATTTGTGATTTTTTTTTAGAGTGAGGATACTATGTCAAAATTTTCATTCTTTAAAAAACAATATCACATAATTTCTCAAATAAAGTACATTTTGAAGGACTCTCACTTTATCCATAATTTATATAAAATTAATATTTTCACTCACTAAAGTGTTAATACCCTACTCTATTATCCATTATGCATTTGTGTATACATTATGCATGCTCAGTGTGTTTGGTGGTTAGCTAATTCTTTGTGATACTTCTAGTTTAGAGGTTTATCATCATCAATTTCACTATCATATCACATATGAAATATAAAATTTTATAAAGATTTTTGAAAAAAAACAAATTAAAAGTAAAAAAAAATGTAGTATGAAATTTTTGGATGAGTATGGTAATCATCCAACATTTTTCAAATTATATATTTTATAGCATACATTTTATTCATATAATTTTTTATAAATATATTGAATATTTTTATTTAATTAAATTATAATTGAAAAATATATATATTTTTTATTATTTATCATTATAATTAAATCATAAATTGTATTAAGTATATCATTTTTGTTATTATAGTGTTTAAAGGAATTGAATTTATGGGTAAAGAATGATAAGAAGTAAAGATTATGATATTATTTTAAACTGTGAAATTGTTTTAAAAAAATTATATTAAATAATGTGGTAACCTTTATACATATAAATAAATTAAAGTTTAATTCATATTTTCCAATTAAAAGTATTAAATGGTTTTATAATGGATGCATACATAAGTTAATCAAAATTTATTGTTTAATTTATATTTTTCAATTAGAAATATTAAAGGATTTTATAATGGATGTATACATAAAGTAATTAAAAAAAAATTCAAATAGATTGAAATGATAAAGAATAAAGAGTTTTTTGCTAGGCAAGGTTCAATCTTATGAGAGCATGTTTAAATAAATTGAATTGAATGATGCAGAATAAGGAGTTTTTGACTAGGCAATATTTGATTTTTCCCCTTAACTTATGGGATCACTTTTAGATTTGTGATTCGTGGAATTAAAAATATTTATTTTGACATTTGTAATTTGTTCTACAATTAAATATCGTTACATCTTTGTTTTTACATCTATAATTTGCTTTGGAATAAAATATTTTTATTCCAAAGCAAATTATAGATGTATCTCTTTGACCCATATGGACAACATGTTAGCCCAATTAATTAATGAGGAGGTGGGCATCTCCTTGATCCACATGGACAATCTATTAGTTTTATAACTTTATGACTTTTGCATCCAAATTTAGACCATATACCCCTAAAATTCGGATCAGTGGAAGGAAACACATAATGA
This sequence comes from Picea mariana, assembly GCA_032191745.1. NCBI lineage: Eukaryota > Viridiplantae > Streptophyta > Pinopsida > Pinales > Pinaceae > Picea > Picea mariana. The sequence continues at coordinate 124,517 of JASDQU010013839.1, read as the reverse complement.
AAAAATAGAGGCAAAACTTGAGGTGAATTATAAGGTACAGGGGAAAATGTTGATGTATATAGAAGGAAAATTTACAGCTACATGTGGAGATGAAGGTCATAGATGTTTGTAATCTTGCAGAGGGATGTCACATAGAGTAACGAGGCTATAATGCAATTAGCCTAAGGTGAAATTTAAGAAGACAATGTAGTTGTAGTAAGAACAAAAAGAGGTGATAAAATAATGTTACACAAAGTGAAAATGACACAACAACAAAAATTACCCAACGAAAATAATTGGTTGAAGAAAAACATCTTTAAAACCAACATAAGTAAGATGGTGAGTATTGCAAGGTTGTGATTAATTCTAGTAGCACATAGAATATGGTTCTAGTAGAGATGGTTGAGAAAATGGGGTTGACATGACATAAGCATCCATATCCCTATAAGATATTTTGGTTTCCAAAAAGGATAAGATGTGACTATGACCAACCAATGTACAATATATTTTCACATTGATGACTACCGAGATAAGATATTATGTGATGTGATCCCTATAGATGCATGTCACTTGATACTAGGGAGACCATGGTATTTTGATCATTGCACGATGCATGATAGGAGGACAAATACATATACCATCATGATGGATGATAAATAGTTTCAATTGCTACCTATACATGACGAAAACCCGAGAGAGGTGTTATTGGTAACAACACAAAACTTCTTGATTGTTGTAAATGAGACAAAGATTATGCATTAGTTTCTAGGAGTGTGAAAGAAGAACATCATGAAATAGGAGAAATGAGCATACAAGAGAAAGAGATACCTAAGAAAGTGAGAAGATAGTAGGACGTGTTCTTGGAAATTATGAGAGAAGACTTGCTAGATGAACTTATGCTAAGAAGGAAGATTGTGCATGAGATAGATTTGGCACCATGATTTCCATCAATACAAAGTCATGCCACACACAAAATGAATCCATTGGAAGTTGTGAAATTGATTCAACAGATTGAGGATTTGTTATCAATAGGAATGATAAGAGAAAGTAAAAGTATATGTGATGTACTAGTATTGTTGACACCAAAACAATATGCTAGATTGAGGCATGTGTATTGACTTGAGAGAACTAAACAATATTAAAGTGTGTAGGTTTCCTTTTCCAAATATGGATCACTTGTTGGACAACTTGAGTGGCACCAAATATTTTAGCAACAATGATTTAAAAAATGGATACCATCATATTTGAATCAAAGAACGAGACGAATGAAGGACAATATCATGGTAAAGTATGGGTTGTATGAATTGTTGGTCACGCCTTTTGGTATGACTAACACACTGAGTGTATTTATGAGAGTGATGATTTAAGTGTTATGTCTTTAATAAGGTAAGTTCATTGTTGTGTACTTGGATGGCATTTTGATTTATAGTGGTAGAAGAGGCGAGCATTTTCAATATACTAGATTGATTCTAGAAGTTTTGGATGAGGATAAATTGCAAATAAACTTGAATAAACATGAAATTTTCAAGTATGAGTTGGTTTATTTGGGATTTTTAATCTCATGGAAAACACTAAGCATGGACCCAAAGAAAGTGAAGACTATATTGGATTGGCAAGTACCAAAATGTGCATATGATAAGAAGTGTTTGAAAACTAGGCGCTTAATTATACCATATTAAAAATATTTTTGTGATGATATGTTAGAAAATAAAAAGCACAATTCTTGATCATTAATCATCTAATCTCCTATTGAAGAAACATACACCACAAACATAATAAAAAACATCCACTATTGAAGACGAATCATTTTATTACACTCCAAAACCTTATTACAATAAACCTTGAAGACTCCTTAAGGATCAAGCTCATAATGATCAACTATAATGGATAATCCATAGATGGATGAGAAATGACATCATGAGCTCCTCAAAACATAATTGTAACATACCATATTTTATGTACTCTATTGAGGATATGGTGTACTCTTGAAGCCACCAATTTTGACGCTCCAAATTTGTTGCTCTTATACCATATCTTTAAATTACATGTCCTAATACCTTTCCTCACTACCCTACCATTAATTAATTAACATATGCATGCACTATAATGTTGGCTTATACAATATAATTAAACCATTTAGTCACCATGGCACCATAAATTTAAAATGTAGACTTAAACTTGCAAATAGAATTGAACAAACTAGAAACTAATATAATCCATGAAATAAACAACATTAATTCATCATAATCATAAGTAAGTCATCAACACTTATCTTTATGGGAATTATACATCAACTAGTTGTAGAGGAAGGATGTTCCACCCAACCATAGGCTCTTTGTTGTAGCAAATATCTCTGTAACATAGGCCACCTCCCAACTGCGACTATGAGTCCACAAGGGGAAATTACCTATGGGTTTCTCTACCTCTCTCTCACAGCCCAATTCCCATGTTCATAGTCAATTTCCACCTACAACAATCCCAATCCACGATCCTCTTTCCCCATCATCCTACACTGTTATCGGACTAATCGGTAAGTGCAGACACAAACAGATCTCCCTAAATTCCACAGGAAACTAGAACAAAGCAGAACATAATACACACTTCTCCTTAAACTTCATTGTCATATAGACTAGTTTAGTGAGGTACAAGTGACATACCTTTTAAACGACGTTTGATCCTCGCTAGTGTCGTCCTTGTAGATCCTTCCTTGGGTTTGTAGAATGGTAAGTCTGTCTAAGACTCACAAACCAATGAAGAGGGAAAACAAAGATACATATATTCTAATGAAGTCTATGTATAATATCAAAGAATTATACAATAGAAGACGAGATGCTTTTATAGGGAAGAAATGTATTGTTG
>JASDQU010013839.1:107423-121659 GCA_032191745.1 Picea mariana | reverse complement strand
CATGATGAGGAAGAGAACAAGAGAGTCTCGATGTATGTGAATAGGATGAAGTTTGTAATCCAATATGAAATGAGCCCGCATAAGATAGGTATAGTAGAAGAATCAAATTAATTGACATTGAAAGTAGAAGAAAAGTTAGTACATAACAAAAATAGAAGAATGCCAATAAAGCAAGAGGTGGTTGAGTTAGAAGAAGGAATTCAACATTGCACACAGGGGATTCACGTGAAGAGAAGGATGATAGATTAATGGATGATCCAGATCCCAGGGGTTGAGATCTCGATTACTTGAATGCCGAGAGAGGAGGAGCTTAGACGTGCCAATATTGCATGAAAAAAAAACATGGACAAAAACATGTAAATGAAATACTCGGGAGGGAAGGCTCTCACCTCTACAACTAATTACTAGTAAATCAATCAGAGCTAATTAATCTCACAATGAACAATAGAAAATATGAGAGAATCCAAAATGAGTAACTTGATATTATGAGAAGGTTTTCTAGACCTTTATATAACATTACAAAATGGTCCATTTGACAAAGTAAAAAAGAACTCATTAAATGAGTCTCTATTATTAGTATAATAGATCTAACTACCCAATTAACTAAGTAATGGAAAATAAAACCCAATACAATAATGGAAAGAGTTCATTAAATAAGTCTCTATTATTATGCAGAAAGCATATTTAGTGATAGGTTTTGTAGAATGTGCACTTATAACTTCACAACAGCTTGCAATAGTTAGTAGCTCAGTTTGATGTTGTTTTCATGAGCTGCTTTGTTAAGTATAGTGAGTAGACATTTGGAGAAGCAAAAAACATGGGGTGAGATACAAAATAACTCGACAATTGAGCAAAAACAACACTGTGCATCTCTTATCATCAATTTCCAAAGCAAATAATCTGTGCACTCTTTAACCCTTCTTCCTTAATTTTGAATTGTGATTTGTTAAGTTATCTGAGTTAGTACCAAAAAAATTATGTTGTGAATTTTAAGCAGGTGATCCACTCTTGTAACATATAGCACTTTCTCAATCTATAATTTTGAATGGAAACTGTATTGTTGGTAATCAACAATTTCAGAATTTTTAAGTAAATATTTTTAGGATTGTGGATTTCTGTAAGAGGCAAATTGGTTTTACAAACTTAGAAGTAAATTCAGTTAGGTAATTGCCAATTCTGACCTTTACAATAAGAGTTGAGAANTCCAGAGTAAACACTATGGAACATTAAAAAAACTCACCATGACTTACCAAATAATCTGAGAAATAATAAATTAAAGATATATAAAAGATGATTGATAAAAATGAGATGCCCTTTACAATGGGAGGACTCTGTATAAATAATCCTAAGGGGGCACACCTTGGTGAGTTTTATGAAGGGCTATGACTATTAATTTACTTTATTTTTATTTTTTCTTATATTTTACTACTTAATATCTTTTTTTGTTCTTTCCTAACTTAGCAATTTATGTATATAACACACTGCAAGACTGAAATGGGCAAAACAGATATCATCTGTGCTACCAAAAGTCTGGGTTGTTCTACTGTAAATATCAACTGCAGTACCACTAGAGAAAATCACATAGGTCAAATATCAACTGCAGTACCTCTGGAGAAAAGAGAAAATCACATAGGTCAAATATCAACTGCAGTACCTCTGGAGAAAATCAAATAGGTCTACCAGATCTGTGAGCATACTCTGAACTAGCAAATGGACCATAACTAACTAAAAATCTGGCCATTAAAAGTTAAGCATGCCTAGGTAGCATTGGCCTTTCAAGGTTGTGCATGAGGCACTTGGATAATGTTCATTCCTAGGTAGCATTGGCCTTTCAAGGTTGTACATGAGGCACTTGGATAATGTTCATTGTTCAATTGTTGATTATTTTATTAAAAAAGTGTGCAAAATTTGGTTATTTGGGATAGTGACACTAAGAGAGCTGCATTTATGAATTTGATTAATTAGAAAAATCAGGAAAAGGGCTTAGACAAAGGTAAAGATAAAGAAGAAAACAGTGAACCACTTATTCACAGAAAAATTAACTGGAATGGGTGGTCATTAAAGGCCCCTACAAAATAATAGGAAGAATTTGAAAACTGTTAAAAACAGAATAAGATTAATAGTAATCTTTAGCTAATTTTGTGAATTTGATGTACTATAAACATCACCAAGGCATCTAAAACCCAAGGAGCTTTTCCAAACCGAAAAACCTAAATAATGTTTTTTTTTAACATTTCCAAATATCACAAATTTTAATCAAATATTTCAATTTTCTGAGAGTACTAATGTCCTCTGCTCTTAAAATAAAAAGATCATTAACAAATTCCAGTATTTAGTACAATTTTTTTATTTACCAAAAACATATATTTAAAATAAATATTTAGATTTTCACATTACTAATTTTCTCTGTTGTTAAAATAAAGAAAACATTGACAAATTCCAATACTTACTACACTTTTCTTAATTTCCTCTGCTCTTAAAATAAAGAGATCAATAACAAATTCGAGTACTTACTACACTTTTCTTTATTAACATAAATCACATTTATCTAATTGATTATGTCAAAAGTCATAAGTAGCATACCATTTTAATCTAAAACAGGAATCTTCCAAAACCTTTTCTTTATTAACATAAATCACATTTATCTAATTGATTATGTCAAAAGTCATAAGTAACATACCATTTTAATCTAAAACAGGAATCTTCCAAAACCTGTATCGAATTAGATATGAATTCCCCTATGAAATCAGCTTCAAATAACGGATAAATGATGTGCTAGATACCTTTTAGAAAGACAACAAAATGTGCAGTGTTATGGAATTTTTTATGTAGTTGTTTATCTGTTCTATGAAACGGTTTTTATCACTGAAATCTAATTATATAAATTTGTACTAAATTATTAATTTTTGTTATTTAAAATCCATTTTTGAATATAAAAATGGATTCAACAAAATATCTTTTGAAAAAAATCATTTCTTTAGAACATTATAACTTTTAGAAACTTTTTCTTTTCTTATGGTGCATGAATTTACACTTAAAGGTAAGCAATGAGCTCACTGGTTAGTGTTCAATCCTCTCTATATGAAAGCTAGAAGTGTACACATCTTGATTGGAAATCACATTGAAACCTATTTTTAACCAATAGGAAAAAATGGTTTTAGTAGTCTTGTAATGTTGAATTTTGTTTTATGTTGTAAATGACAATTCACATGAAGATCATTGCTTTTAAAGAAGATATATTGCTTGACCATTATTCAAATTTTACAATATTTCTTTTTTGAGCTTTTAATTAACTAAAAGTTTTGATAGGTTAAGCTGATTTATAATTTCAAAAACATCTATTTGTGTTGTATTGTTTTTCATCATTAATAAAAACAAGCTTGTATTTTTTTTATTTAAAATTTTATGAGATTTACTTTATATTAATGAAATTGTTTTTCTTAATCAATAACATTACAAAATCAAATTACAATTTAAGTATTTGAATATATTTAATTCATTTTATATTAAAAATAACTATTTTAATAATTATTTATGAAATAGTTTACAAAAAAGTTCATCATTTGTTTCATGCTACTTTCATGTCAATTCTTATTTCTAATTAATTTCAGTAATTTGTGATAGTGCTTGCAATATTTATAATCTATTTTTTTAAGGTATCTTTTACTATTTAAATCTCTTCATTATTTTAGGTAACTCTGTTGAGCAAAATAATGAGTGTAAACACAATTTTTGGAGCACACTAGATAGTTCTTTATTCCATGTTCACAACAAGGTAAAAGAAGAAATTTTCTTTAAGATACATCTTCAATGAAAGCTGTAAGAAACCTCATTGTGGTCCCTAACAAGAAACCTTTCAAAGGTAAGTTCATTCTTCCAACTTCTCAAGTCTTCTCTTCCCTTAATTCTAGGACAAGAAATAGAATGAGGGTAGATAAGCTTTTTTTGTATTATGTTTTCCCTGTTCAAATGCAAAGAAATAAGATTCATAGAAAGCATTTGTCTAAATGATAAGAATATAATTGAAAGTGAGAAAATTTTAAATTTTAAGTGAAATAATTATATATATATTTTATAGGTTATAATATACATTTTTTATTTATTTATGTGACATTGTACTTGTGGTTTTTTTTATGTTCATTTGTAATTTTTTTTTTTAGAGTGAGGAAACTATGTCAAAATTTTCATTCTTTAAAAAACAACATCACATAATTTCAAATAAAGTACATTTTGTAGGACTTTCACTTTATCCATAATTTATATAGAACTAATATTTTCACTCACTAAAGTGTTAATACCCTACTCTATTATCCATTATGCATTTGTGTATACATTATGCATGCTCAGTGTGTTTGGTGGTTAGCTAATTCTATGTGATACTTCTGGTTTAGAGGTTTATCATCATCAATTTCACTATCATAACACATATGAAATATAAAACTTTATAAGGATTTTTGAAAAGGCCAAATTAAAAGTAAAAAAATGTAGTATGAAATTTTTGGATGAGTATGGTAATCATCCAACATTTTTCAAATTATATATTTTATAGCATACATTTTATTCATATAATTTTTTATAAATATAATTGAATATTTATATTTAATTAAATTATAATTGAAAAAGAAATTATATTTTATTATTTATCATTATAATTAAGTCATAAATTGTATTAAGTATATAATTTTAGTCATTATAGTGTTCAAAGAAATTGAATTTATGGTAAGGAATGATAAGAAGTGAAGATTATGATATTATTTTAAACTGTGTAATTGTTTTAAAAAATATATATTAAATAATGTGGTAACCTTTATACATATAAATAAGTTAAAGTTTAATTCATATTTTCCAATTAAAAGTATTAAATGATTTTATAATGGATGTATACATAAGTTAATCAAAATTTATTGTTTAATTTATATTTTTCAATTAGAAATATCAAAGGATTTTATAATGGATGTATACATAAATTAATTAAAAAAAAATTCAAATAGATTGGAATGATAAAGAACAAAGAGTTTTTGATAGGCAAGATTCAATCTTATGAGAGCATTTTTAAATAAATTGAATTGAATGATGCAGAATACGGAGTTTTTGACTAGGCAAGATTTGATTTTTTCCCTTAACTTATGGGATCACTTTTAGATTTGGGATCACTTTTAGATTTGTGATTGGTGGAATTAAAAATATTTATTTTGGCATTTGTAATTTGTTCTACAATTAAATATGGTTACATCTTTATTTTTACATCTATAATTTGCTTTGGAATAAAATATTTTTATTTGGAGATTTGTAATTTGCCCTTAATTAAATATATTTATTTTAGCAATTGTAATTTATTCTAAAATTAAATATCTTTATTTTCAAATTTGTAAATTGTCTTATAAATAAATATCTTTTTTTACACACTTGTAGCTTGCCTTGCCGTAGAAATACAAATCTTGATTAGATTTCTAATTTGTCATGAAATAAAATATTTTTAAAATATTCTTCATTAATGTATTTTTTTTCTTTTCGAGATTTATAATTAGTCTTGAAATTATATATCTTTAATTTAAAATTTGTAATTTGTTTTGAAATTAGATATCTTATATATGTAATTTGTTTTGAAATTAAATATTTTTATATTTAATTAGATTTACTTTATAAATATAACATTATTTATATTTTTTTAGTTAAAAAAAATATGGTAATTAAGAAACACTTTTTTTTAAAAGATTTTTTGATATAGAAATACAATTTTAAACTTAAATAAGTATTTCCTTACCTTTCATAATATTAGATAAACCAAATTGATTTGTTCATCTTCATAGGATCTTAACAATCTTACATTTGAATATAAAATTTTACAACAACGCAATATTATTTTATAATTTTTTAATCCATGAATGCAAATATTATTATTACATATTTTATCCACCAAAACATATTGTTTTTAAATTCCATCATCATTTTAAAGATATTTTATATATAAATAAATTCTCATTAGCCTCCTTAGGGGTATGCTAGTTATAATAATAGATCTAACTACCCAACTAACTAAGTAGTGGAAAATAAAACCCAATACAATAATGAAGAGGTGGGACTCTCTTTGACTCATATGGACAACCTGTTAGCCCAATTAATTAATGAGGTGGTGGGCATCTCCTTGATCCACATGGACAATCTATTAGCTTTATAACTTTATGACTTTTGCATCCGAATTTAGACCATATACCTCCTAAAATTCGGATCATTCCTCCCCCCTTAGAAAATGATGGTCCCCATCATTTCACCCATGCTAAAAAGAAAAACCACATTATCACACCATTATGATTACAATGTGAAAATACCCAATGAAGAGAAGGGTTTTGTGTGGTTGACGCATAACCGTGGGCTTGTGGTTGACCCATAACCTAGTTGACAATGACATTGTACATGGGTAGAAAAATTAAGAAATTTTAATAAAATCCCAAAATTTAAAAAATAATATGGAAAAATCGTGACTTTGAGTGTTGTGAACGTCCTTCTGCAAATATATTCATAACTTCTGCTACAGGTGATGAAAAACAATTCCGTTGAAAACCCATTTGAGCTATTGGAGAGATATTTCCATCGGTATATGGAACTTGTTTTGAGGTGGCCCATGGAGTGAGAAACACCAGGCCAAATTTGAAGGACGCACGGTCACACAGGTTACAGACATGTGCTGCTTCAAACAAAGATATCTCATAAACCAGACAACGAAATGAAATTCCGCGTAATACCCATTTGATATATGAAGAGATATTTCCAGCCATATGTGGAACTCCTTATGTAGTTTCCTGAGAAGGGAGAAAAATATTGTTGAATATGGAGGGACGCGTGGCCTCCTTGGGTCAAATACATGATGAGATTCAATCGATGATATCTCTCAAACCAATAAGCCAAATGAGATTTCGAGAAATACCCATTTGATATATTGAAGAGATATTTCTATCCATATGTGGAACCCCTTCTTTAGTTTCCAGAGTAGGGAGAAAGAAACTTTTGAATATGGTGCTACACGCGGCCTCCTTGGGTTAAATACATGTTGAGATTCAATCGATGATATCTCTCAAACCAGGAAGTGAAATGAGATTCTGCAAAATATCCATTTGAGATATTCAAGAGATATTTCCAATGAGCTATGTAAGAGCCTCTGAAATGCTATGTAGAGGTCGTAACACCTCTTTGAAGTTGGATGAGTGTAGAGGGACACAAAGGATGCCAAGGGTTTGTAGAGCAACATGGGTTGTTGTAGAGGTTGTGGAACCTATGTGGGCAGCATGGACACCCTGCAAATTTGTTGAAAATGTTTCCAATGGATGTAGTGAATCCATGTATGGTTCTCCTTGTAATGGTGAACGAAGATCTGAGGGTAAAAAAACCTTGTAATGTTTGTGGACCAACTGTGATGCTTACAGTGTATGGCCTAACAAATGGATCTCGATAGTACCAAAATGAGGTTGGTGATTGTTGCCGATGTTTGAACCCGCAACATGCTTCGAACCCTTGTTCTGATGGAGAGCGTACCCTCTCGGATACCACTGATCCAAATCTCAGGGGCCGAGATCTGGATGGCTTGAATGTCGAGAGAGCAGGAGCTTAGACGTGTCAATATTGCATGAAAAAAATACATGGACAAAAACATGTAAATGAAGTACTTGGGAGGTGAGGCTTAAAGATGAGCCTCACCTCTAAAACTAATTACTAGTAAATCACTTAGAGCTAATTAATCTCCCAATGAACAATAGAAAATATGAGAGAAGCCAAAATTAGTAACTTGATATTATGAGAAGGGTTGCTAGGCATTTATATAGCATTACAAAATGGTCCATTTGACAAAGTTAAAAAGAACTCATTAAATGAATCTCTATTATTAGTATAATAGATCTAACTACCCAACTAACTAAGTAGTGGAAAATAAAACTCAATACAATAATGGAAAGAGTTCATTAAATGAGTCTCTATTATTATAATAATAGATATAATTACCCAACTAACTAAGTAGTGGAAAATAAAACTCAATACAATAATGGAGAGGTGAGACTCTCTTTGACCCATATGGACAACATGTTAGCCCAATTAATTAATGAGGAGGTGGGCATCTCCTTGATCCACATGGAAAATCTATTAACTTTATAACTTTATGACTTTTGCATCCAAATTTAGACCATATACCCCTAAAATTCGGATCAGTGGAAGGCAACACATAATGAAAAAATAGAGGCAAAACTTGAGGTGGATTCTAAGGTAGAGGGGAAAATGTTGATGTATACAGAAGGGAAATTTACAGCTACATGTGGAGATGAAGGTCATAGATGTTTGTAATCTTGCAGAGGGATGTCACATAGAGTAACGAGGCTATAATGCAATTAGCCTAAAGTGAAATTTAAGAAGACAATGTAGTTGTAGTAAGAACAAAAAGAGGTGATAAAATAATGTTACACAAAGTGAAAGCAACACAACAACAAAAAATACCCAACGAAAATAATTGGTTGAAGAAAAACATCTTTAAAACCAACATAAGTGAGATGGTGAGTATTGCAAGGTTGTGATTAATTCTAGTAGCACATAGAATATGGTTCTAGTAGAGATGGTTGAGAAAATGGGGTTGACATGACATAAGAATCCATATCCCTATAAGTTATTTTGGTTTCCAAAAAGGATAAGATGTGACTATGACCAACCAATGTACAATATATTTTCACATCGAATGACCACCGAGATGAGATATTATCTGATGTGATCCCTATAGATGCATGTCACTTGCTACTGGGGAGACCATGGTATTTTGATCATTGCACGATGCATTATAGGAGGAAGAATACATATACCATCATGATGGATGATAAATAGTTTCAATTGCTACCTATACATGATGAAAACCCGAGAGAGGTGTTATTGGTAACAACAAAAAATTTCTTGATTGTTGTAAATGAGACAAAGATTATGCATTAGTTTCTAGGAGTGTGAAAGAAGAACATCATGAAATAAGAGAAATGAGCATACAAGAGAAAGAGATACCTAAGAAAGTGACAAGATAGTAGGATGTGTTCTTGGAAATTATGAGAGAAGACTTGCTAGATGAACTTATGCTAAGAAGGAAGATTGTGCATGAGATAGATTTGGCACCATGATTTCCATCAATACAAAGTCACGCCACACACAAGATGAATCCATTGGAAGTTGTGAAATTGATTCAACAGATTGAGGATTTGTTATCAATAGGAATGATAAGAGAAAGTAAAAGTCTATGTGATGTACTAGTATTGTTGACACCAAAACAATATGCTAGATTGAGGCATGTGTATTGACTTGAGAGAACTAAACAATATTAAAGTGTGTAGGTTTCATTTTCCAAATATGGATCACTTGTTGGACAACTTGAGTGGCACCAAATATTTTAGCAACAATGATTTAAAAAATGGATACCATCATATTTGAATCAAAGAAGGAGATGAATGAAGGACAATATCATGGTAAAGTATGGGTTGTATGAATTGTTGGTCACACCTTTTGGTATGACTAACACACTGAGTGTATTTATGAGAGTGGTGATTTAAGTGTTATTTCCTTAATAAGGTAAGTTCATTGTTGTGTACTTGGATGGCATTTGGATTTATAGTGGTAGAAGAGGTGAGCATTTGCAACATACTAGATTGATTCTAGAAGTTTTGGATGAGGATAAATTGCAAATAAACTTGAATAAACATGAATTTTTCAAGTATGAGTTGGTTTATTTGGGATTTTTAATCTCATGGAAACACTAAGCATGGACCCAAAGAAAGTGAAGACTATATTAGATTGGCAAGTACCAAAATGTGCATATGTTAAGAAGTGTTTGAAAACTAGGCACTTAATTATACCATATTAAAAATATTTTTGTGATGATATGTTAGAAAATAAAGAGCACAATTCTTGATCATTAATCATCTAATCTCCTATTGAAGAAACATACACCACAAACATAATAAGAAACATCCACTATTGAAGACGAATCATTTTATTACACTCCAAAACCTTATTACAATAAACCTTGAAGACTCATTAAGGATCAAGCTCATAATGATCAACTATAATGGATAATCCATAGATGGATGAGCAATGATATCATGAGCTCCTCAAAACATAATTGTAATATACCATATTTTATGTACTCTATTGAGGATATGGTGTACTCTTGAAGCCACCAATTTTGACGCTCCAAATTTGTTGCTCTTATACCATATCTTTAAATTACATGTCCTAATACCTTTCCTCACTACCCTACCGTTAATTAATTAACACATGCATGCACTATAATGTAGGCTTATACAATATAATTAAACCATTTAGTCACCATGGCACCATAAATTTAAAATGTAGACTTAAACTTGCAAATAGAATTGAACAAACTAGAAACTAATATAATCCATGAAATAAACAACATTAATTCATCATAATCATAAGTAAGTCATCAACACTTATCTTTCTGGGAATTATACATCAACTAGTTGTAGAGGAAGGATGTTCCACCCAACCATAGGCTCTTTGTTGTAGCAAATATATCTGTAACATAGGCCACCTCCCAACTGCGACTATGAGTCCACAAGGGAAAATTACCTATGGGTTTCTCTACCTCTCTCTCACATCCCAATTCCCATGTTCATAGTCAATTTCCACCTACAACAATCTCAATCCACGATCCTCTTTCTCCATCATCTTGCACTATTATCGGACTAATCGGTAAGTGTGGACACAAACATATCTCCCTAAATTCCATATGAAACTAGAACAAAACAGAACATAATACACACTTCTTTTTAAACTTCATTGTCATATAGACTAGTTTAGTGACATACCTTTTAAACGACGTTTGATCCTCGCTAGTGTCGTCCTTGTAGATCCTTCCTTGGGTTTGCAAAATGGTAAGTCTGTCTAAGAATCACAAACCAATGAAGAGGGAAAACAAAGATATATATATTCTAATGAAGTCTATGTATAATATCAAAGAATTATACAATAGAAGACGAGATGTTTTTATAGGGAGGAAATGTAATGTTGTATTAAATTAAATGGAAAGTGGAGAATACAACCCATGCCTTGATGTTTCAAGGTCCCCTTTCAATGGCTCTTTGATTCAACACACATACCTTTGCTCCAATTCCTTGAATGAATAAGATCCACAATCTGACTTGAACAACTAAAGCAAAGCTCTCAAGCATAATCTTAAGTAGAATTCTCCATGCAAATCTTAGCCTATTCAACCTTATCCTTTTCCATGAGATATCCCTCATTATATAGGGTGAAAGAGAGATGGACGAGGAGATTAGGATGATCCCACTAAATCAGAGAAGTGAGTAAGAGCCAAATCGATCAGAGGCCACCTCATCTTCTAGAAGATTCCTTTCTAGAACATTCGTGAATTTTGACTTTTCCTATGCTTTAAGCATCGTCATACCCTATGCAAAAGCAACATGCGATGACATCAAAGTCTAGTTTTAGGGAAGAGTGTGACGATTAGTCATCGTCGCAACCCATGCATATAACAACGTGTGACGACCTTTCTTGTTATGGTTTTTGAAAGAGGAAAGCAAACCACTTTTCTCATGGAGAAAGTCTCTTTTAATATTTTCAGGGAACATGAACAGATGTTGTCAGTTGATCACTGAGGTGACCAAAATAATGTGTAACAAAATGCCCCCCAAAGTATGAAGTTGGAACTCATGACAGCTGAAATACTTTGTAGAATGTGTGTGTCGAAAACAAGGAGCGCATCGATCGAGAACCCGCAAACAATCAAGAATCCACATAATAACATACCATTTTTTGAGGTAGGCATTCCCATGCTCAGTCTACAAGTGACTCTAACCATAAGTTTCAAGTGATTCATGGCCACTAAACATACACTGTGGATCCATGCCATTATGATTCAACATAGCCACCAAGAATACACTGTGGATCTATGCTCTAAGAGAATTCAAAATAGGACATAGCCACGAGACATACATAGTGGATCTATGTGTTAGTACAAACTTATGAATACTTTGTCGCAACCTAGACCAAAATGATGAGATCCAGGGTCTTCATTTCCATAGTCTCTAAGTACGAATCTAGCCATGTGATTACAAGTGTTGAAGTCGCACATGGTAGAAACCGCTTGATTACCAGTCATTAATGAAAACTGTTAACAAATGTGAGGGAAATCACCATTGATGTCAATGACTCCCAAGGTACCCTAGTACAATCCAACGAATGTGAATAAATGAGTTGAAGTCGAACACCCGATGGAATATTCCAATCAAGGGTCAATGATGTGAACCCACTGTTGAAAGCAAAGAAAATTTCCATTGAGGCATGCATACTCTAAGGTACTAAATGATTTCTAAGTCTTGTTCCCGGATAATGAGTTGAATTCAACAGGAAAAGACTCGTCATAGGAGGGCCTTGATGTATCCCCCATCAATGACACAAAATATGTAACAGATTTGAAGTAGATCAGGGTATGAAGTGATTCAGAACTGACACATGGAAGGACGATATGGTAGAAAATTTATAATTGCAGATGGTCGACTCGATAGAAGGCTTGTTTAGGTTGGAATTCTTCTGAACATATGAACGACACGACAATTGTCTTGGTAGAATTGACTCAAGGAAGACCCAACATATGAACTTGTGGATGGTCAAACGAGAGGCAAATGATTTCCCAAACCGGATACAATGATGAAGAGGGGTGTCATGTTCAAGAGAGACTATTACTGCCACTAACACAAATATAGAGACACATTTCTTTCCCAATTTCCCCCCACCATTTCTGGCGAGTACCTCTTTATTTTACACAAGCTTGAGGAGGATAACATATGTTTGTAGATGTAATATCATCCTTCAGACGATTCCCTCAGAGTATGTTTAACGAACACTAAGAAGGAGTGATTTGATTCCATATGGGTCTTTCAATGTTTGTTTAATGAGTCCAAATAAAGAAAACTCAGGGGTTTTTCATTTTTAGAGAGTCTGAAAAGCACTTAAAGAGAACTCCATCAAGTCCTTTTTTGTAAGTTAGTCTGAAGAGACCGAAAAAGAGATAACCTACCGCTCATCAGGCATTTTGTTCAAATACTTTTACGAGCGTGAAAAGAACAAGGTCGCTCAACCATATTTTCATTTTTAGGGAGCTAGAAAAGAGCTTAAAGGATATTCCATCATTTTCGTTTTTCGTATTACCAATGCGAGTTCGAAAAAATGAAAAAAGACTAATCGATTACATTCTCATGTTTTTACGAGCGTGAGAAAGAATTAAGACTCTGCTCAGAGTTTTTCCTGAAAAACCCTAAAAGGATCCGTACATAAGACATATGCAAAAACAAACTGAAAAGGGTGGACCCTTGTTCAAATGTCTCGTCTCTAGACCTTTTAATCTGAAAAAGTCAACACTTTACCAAGTTGTTAAGACTTTAGGGCATGGATAAAATATAAAATAATATAATTTTGCAAATAAAAAGTGGTAAAAAAACAATAAAATAGGCCCAAAACACCATTTTACCATTGCATCTGCAAATTTACCCAAATAGTGCTCCAAAGCCCCTTTTCTCTCCGAATTTCAACTGTCGATTACGGAGCGTGTGGTGGATCATTTTGCGAACCATCTCCGTCAAACATTTAATCTTCTTCTTCATCATCTTTTCATGGTTTCAAAATTTGTTTTCATTGGTTAAATTTGTGTGTTGGGTCGATATTTTGGGGCTACCTACGTGTTGAGACAGTCGCAGGTGCCCTATATTGTGAACTGTGACAATCTTGCATTGTCGCAGGTGACCCTATAGGCAGGGTGCGACGACGTTGCTCTGCGTGAATGTGCATATCTACAACAAATGCAACCAAAAATTTAAAAATATAAACCTAACTAGAAAAACCCCCAGGAAAGAATTTTTATGTTTCTAACTTTATTTTAATGTTCCTTGGCAGAATTTCCTTGGTCAATATGTTGGAGTGGTGTGAGAAAGAGCATGAAGAAGAGGATTATTTAGCTGGGAATGACCAGGGGATAGGTATGGCTCTAAGGCAATGTGGGTTACTCAAATTTTCAGGATTCGGGGCATGAGAGCACAATTGAGGCTGCTAGAGTATTTGGTTCACATGTGGGATGTGAACGAACATGCATTTTGTTAGAAAAAAAGGACCGCGGAGCAATAAAATAAAACAAATGCAGAAACAAAACACAGAAGACACACAATACAAGAGAGACACAGATTTACGT
>JASDQU010013839.1:91458-107403 GCA_032191745.1 Picea mariana | reverse complement strand
AAGAGGTTGGAAGCCTATAGGTAGAAGGTGACACAAATAAAACATTGTAGCAAGGAAGAGAGCGAGTCAAATTTGGCATAGAACGAAGTGGTTGTGAAAGAGAGCAAGTTGGCACCAAGGGAAAGAAGGAAGGATCAAGCCATGAGAGAGAACAAGTTGTAGTTTAAGGCAAGGAAGTAGATTTCAAGTGACTGGATACCCAATGTAAGGCATATCGAGGTGCAAGGATATTTCTTGAGTTAGAAGATCTTAGTGGCGAGGAGAAGAGTCTTGAGTTGTATATTGCATGGGTTGAAGTGACATCACATAATACTAATAAAGGTTCAACATTGGAATAAAATGATATCCATGTTGAGAGAGAAATATTTCCTAGTGGACCACAAACAAGTATTATTCAGATAGATGCAAAGCTTGTGACAAAGCGACAAAAGTGTGCAAGAATATACAAAGGAATTCTATTGAATTTCGATTTATGCATGTCACGATGAGGAAGAAAACAAGAGAGTCTTGATGTATGTGAATAGGATGAAGTTTGTAATCCAATATGAAATGAGCCCGCATAAGATAGGTATAGTAGCAGAATCAAATTAATTGACATTGAAAGTAGAAGAAAAGTTAGTGCATAACAAAAATAGAAGAATGCCAATAAAGCAAGAGCTGGTTGAGTTAGAAGAAGGAATTCAACATTGCACACAGGGGATTCACGTGAAGAGAACGATGATAGATCAGTGGATGATCCAGATCCCGGGGGTTGAGATCTCGATTACTTGAATGCCGAGAGAGGAGGAGCTTAGACGTGCCAATATTGTATGAAAAAAAAACATGGACAAAAACATGTAAATGAAATACTCAGGAGGTGAGGCTCTCACCTCTAAAACTAATTACTAGTAAATCAATCAGAGCTAATTAATCTCACAATGAACAATAGAAAATATGAGAGAATCCAAAATGAGTAACTCGATATTATGGGAAGGTTTTCTAGGCCTTCATATAACATTACAAAATGGTCCATTTGACAAAGTAAAAAAGAACCCATTAAATGAGTCTCTATTATTAGTATAATAGATCTAACTACCCAATTAACTAAGTAATGGAAGATAAAACCCAATACAATAATGGAAAGAGTTCATTAAATGAGTCTCTATTATTATGCAGAAAACATATTTAATGATAGATTTTGTAGAATGTGCACTTGTAACTTCACAACAGCTTGCAATAGTTAGTAGCTCAGTTTGATGTTGTCTTCATGAGCTGCTTTGTTAAGTATAGTGAGTAGGCATTTGGAGAAGCCAAAAACATGGGGTGAGATACAAAATAACTCAACAATTGAGCAAAAACAACTCTGTGCATCTCTTATCACCAATTTCCAAAGCAAATAATCAATGCACTCTTTAACCCTTCTTCCTTAATTTTGAATTGTGATTTGTTAAGTTATCTGAGTTAGTACCAAAAAAAATTATGTTGTGAATTTTAAGTAGGTGATCCACTCTTGTAACATACAGTACTTTCTCAATCTATAATTTTGAATGGAAACTGTATGGTTGGTAATCAGCAATCTCAGTAGGATTGTGATTTCTGTAAGAGGCAAATTGGTTTTACAAGCTTAGAAGTAAATTCAGTTAGGTAATTGCCAATTCTGACCTTTACAATAAGAGTTGGGAATTCCTTGTTAACATTGTGAAATTGAACAACTAAGGCATAATATCTTTGAGCCTGAACTCTTAAAATACAATTTGTTGTTTCCAGAATAAACACTATGGAGCATTAAAAAAACTCACGATGACTTACCAAATAATCTGAGAAATAATAAATTAAAGATATATAACAGATGATTGATAAAAATGAGATGCCTTTTACAATGGGAGGATCCTATATAAATAATCCTAATCCTAAGGGGTACACCTTGGTGAGTTTTATGAAGAGCTATGACTATTAATTTATTTTATTTTTATTATTTCTTATATTTTATTACTTAATATTTTTTTTTGTTCTTTCCTAACTCAGCAATTTATGTATATAACACACTGCAAGACTGAAATGGGCAAAACATATATCATCTGTGCTACCAAAAGTCTGAGTTGTTCTACTGTAAATATCAACTGCAGTACCACTGGAGAAAATCACATAAGTCAAATATTAACTGCAGTACCTCTGGAGAAAATCAAATAGGTCTACCAGATCCGTGAGCATACTCTGAACTAGCAAATGGACCATAACCAACTAAAAATCTGGCCATTAAAAGTTAAGCATGCCTAGGCAGCATTGGCCCTTCAAGGTTGTACATGAGGCACTTGGATAATGTTCATTGTTTAATTGTTGATTATCTTATTAAAAAAGGTGTGCAAAATTTGGCTATTTGGGATAAGGTGTGCAAAATTTGGCTAATTGGGATAGTGGCATTAAGAGAGCCGCATTTATGAATTTGATTAATTAGAAAAATCAGGAAAAGGGCTTAGGCAAAGGGAAAGATAAAAAAGAAAACAGTGAACCACTTATTCACAGAAAAATTAACTGGAATGGGTGGTCATTAAAGACCCCTACAAAATAATAGGAAGAATTTAAAAACTGCTAAAAACAGAATAAGATTAATAGTAATTTTTTGCTAATTTTGTGAATTCGATGTACTATAAGCATCACCAAAGCATCTAAAACCCTAGGAGTTTGTCCAATCAAAAAAACCTAAAGGATGTTTTTTTTTTAACATTTCCAAATATCACAAATTTTAATCAAATATTTCAATTTTCTGAGAGTACTAATGCTCTTTGCTCTTAAAATAAAAAGATCATTAACAAATTCCAGTACTTAGTACAATTTTTTTATTTACCAAAAACATATATTTAAAATAAATATTTGGATTTTCACATGACTAATTTTCTCTGTTGTTAAAATAAAGAAAACATTAACAAATTCCAGTACTTACTACACTTTTCTTAATTTCCTCTGCTCTTAAAATAAAGAGATCATTAACAAATTCGAGTACTTGTTACACTTTTCTTTATTAACATAAATCACATTTATCTAATTGATTATGTCAAAAGTCATAAGTAGCATACCATTTTAATCTAAAACTGGAATCTTCCAAAACCTGTATCGAATTGGATATGAATTCCCCTATGAAATCAGCTTCAAATAACGGATAAATGATGTGGTAGATATTTTTGAAAAGGCAGAAAGAGAATAAAATGTGCAGTGTTATGGATTTTTTCATGTAGTTGTTTATCTGTTCTACGAAATGGTTTTTATCGCTGGAATTCAGTCATATAAATTTGTACTAAATTATTATTTTTTATTATTTAAAATCTATTTTTGAATGTAAAAATGGATTCAACAAAATATCTTTCGAAAATAATCATTTCTTTACAACATTACAGTTTTTAGAAACTTTTCCTTTTCTTATGGTGCATGAATTTACACTTAAAGGTAAGCAATGAGCTCACTGGTTAGTGTTCAATCCTTTCTATATGAAAGCTAGAAGTGTACACATCTTGATTGGAAATCACATGGGAACCTATTTTTAACCAATTGGAAAAAATGGTTTTAGTAGTCTTGTAATGTTGAATTTTGTTTTATGCTGTAAATGACAATTCACATGAAGATCATTGCTTTTAAAGAAGATATGTTGCTTGACCATTATTCAAATTTTACAATATTTTCTTTTGAGTTTTTAATTAACTAAAAGTTTTGATAGGTTAAGCTGATTTATAATTTCAAAAACATCTATTTGTGTTGTATTGTTTTTCATCATTAATAAAAACAAGCTTGTATTTTTTTATTTAAAATTTTATGAGATTTACTTTATATTAATGAAATTGTAAATCTTAATCAATAACATTACAAAATCAAATTGCAATTTAAGTATTTGAAGATATTTAATTCATTTATATATTAAAAATAACTATTTTAATAATTATTCATGAAATAGTTTACAAAAAAATTCATCAGTTGTTTCATGCTACTTTCATGTCAATTCTTATTTCTTATTAATTTCAGTAATTTGTGATAGTGCTTGCAATATTTATAATCTATTTTTTTGAAGGTATTTTTTACTATTTAAATCTCTTCATTATTTTAGCTAACTCTGTTGAGCAAAATTATGAGTGTAAGCACAATTTTTGGAGCACACTAGGTAGCTCTTTATTCCATGTTCACAACAAGGTAAAAGAAGAATTTTTCTTTAAGATACATCTTCAATGAGAGCTGTAAGAAGCCTCATTGTGGTCCCCAACACGAAACCTTTCAAAAGTAAATTCATTTTTCCAACCTCTCAAGTCTTCTCTTCCCTTAATTCTAGGACAAGAAATGGAATGAGGGTAGATAAGCTTTTTTTTAATTATTTTTTTTCCTATTCAAATGCAAAGAAATAAGATTCATAGAAAGTATTTGTCTAAATGATAAGAATATAATTGAAAGTGAGAAAATTTTAAATTTTAAATGAAATAATTATATATATATTTTATAGGTTATAATATATATATTTTATTTATTTATGTGGCATTGTACTTGTGGTTCTTTTTATGTTCATTTGTGATTTTTTTTTAGAGTGAGGATACTATGTCAAAATTTTCATTCTTTAAAAAACAATATCACATAATTTCTCAAATAAAGTACATTTTGAAGGACTCTCACTTTATCCATAATTTATATAAAATTAATATTTTCACTCACTAAAGTGTTAATACCCTACTCTATTATCCATTATGCATTTGTGTATACATTATGCATGCTCAGTGTGTTTGGTGGTTAGCTAATTCTTTGTGATACTTCTAGTTTAGAGGTTTATCATCATCAATTTCACTATCATATCACATATGAAATATAAAATTTTATAAAGATTTTTGAAAAAAAACAAATTAAAAGTAAAAAAAAATGTAGTATGAAATTTTTGGATGAGTATGGTAATCATCCAACATTTTTCAAATTATATATTTTATAGCATACATTTTATTCATATAATTTTTTATAAATATATTGAATATTTTTATTTAATTAAATTATAATTGAAAAATATATATATTTTTTATTATTTATCATTATAATTAAATCATAAATTGTATTAAGTATATCATTTTTGTTATTATAGTGTTTAAAGGAATTGAATTTATGGGTAAAGAATGATAAGAAGTAAAGATTATGATATTATTTTAAACTGTGAAATTGTTTTAAAAAAATTATATTAAATAATGTGGTAACCTTTATACATATAAATAAATTAAAGTTTAATTCATATTTTCCAATTAAAAGTATTAAATGGTTTTATAATGGATGCATACATAAGTTAATCAAAATTTATTGTTTAATTTATATTTTTCAATTAGAAATATTAAAGGATTTTATAATGGATGTATACATAAAGTAATTAAAAAAAAATTCAAATAGATTGAAATGATAAAGAATAAAGAGTTTTTTGCTAGGCAAGGTTCAATCTTATGAGAGCATGTTTAAATAAATTGAATTGAATGATGCAGAATAAGGAGTTTTTGACTAGGCAATATTTGATTTTTCCCCTTAACTTATGGGATCACTTTTAGATTTGTGATTCGTGGAATTAAAAATATTTATTTTGACATTTGTAATTTGTTCTACAATTAAATATCGTTACATCTTTGTTTTTACATCTATAATTTGCTTTGGAATAAAATATTTTTATTCCAAAGCAAATTATAGATGTATCTCTTTGACCCATATGGACAACATGTTAGCCCAATTAATTAATGAGGAGGTGGGCATCTCCTTGATCCACATGGACAATCTATTAGTTTTATAACTTTATGACTTTTGCATCCAAATTTAGACCATATACCC
The DNA here is from genome assembly GCA_032191745.1 of Picea mariana. NCBI lineage: Eukaryota > Viridiplantae > Streptophyta > Pinopsida > Pinales > Pinaceae > Picea > Picea mariana. The sequence goes on along the minus strand of JASDQU010013839.1, from coordinate 101,601 downwards.
CTAAAATTCGGATCAGTGGAAGGAAACACATAATGAAAAAATAGAGGCAAAACTTGAGGTGAATTATAAGGTACAGGGGAAAATGTTGATGTATATAGAAGGAAAATTTACAGCTACATGTGGAGATGAAGGTCATAGATGTTTGTAATCTTGCAGAGGGATGTCACATAGAGTAACGAGGCTATAATGCAATTAGCCTAAGGTGAAATTTAAGAAGACAATGTAGTTGTAGTAAGAACAAAAAGAGGTGATAAAATAATGTTACACAAAGTGAAAATGACACAACAACAAAAATTACCCAACGAAAATAATTGGTTGAAGAAAAACATCTTTAAAACCAACATAAGTAAGATGGTGAGTATTGCAAGGTTGTGATTAATTCTAGTAGCACATAGAATATGGTTCTAGTAGAGATGGTTGAGAAAATGGGGTTGACATGACATAAGCATCCATATCCCTATAAGATATTTTGGTTTCCAAAAAGGATAAGATGTGACTATGACCAACCAATGTACAATATATTTTCACATTGATGACTACCGAGATAAGATATTATGTGATGTGATCCCTATAGATGCATGTCACTTGATACTAGGGAGACCATGGTATTTTGATCATTGCACGATGCATGATAGGAGGACAAATACATATACCATCATGATGGATGATAAATAGTTTCAATTGCTACCTATACATGACGAAAACCCGAGAGAGGTGTTATTGGTAACAACACAAAACTTCTTGATTGTTGTAAATGAGACAAAGATTATGCATTAGTTTCTAGGAGTGTGAAAGAAGAACATCATGAAATAGGAGAAATGAGCATACAAGAGAAAGAGATACCTAAGAAAGTGAGAAGATAGTAGGACGTGTTCTTGGAAATTATGAGAGAAGACTTGCTAGATGAACTTATGCTAAGAAGGAAGATTGTGCATGAGATAGATTTGGCACCATGATTTCCATCAATACAAAGTCATGCCACACACAAAATGAATCCATTGGAAGTTGTGAAATTGATTCAACAGATTGAGGATTTGTTATCAATAGGAATGATAAGAGAAAGTAAAAGTATATGTGATGTACTAGTATTGTTGACACCAAAACAATATGCTAGATTGAGGCATGTGTATTGACTTGAGAGAACTAAACAATATTAAAGTGTGTAGGTTTCCTTTTCCAAATATGGATCACTTGTTGGACAACTTGAGTGGCACCAAATATTTTAGCAACAATGATTTAAAAAATGGATACCATCATATTTGAATCAAAGAACGAGACGAATGAAGGACAATATCATGGTAAAGTATGGGTTGTATGAATTGTTGGTCACGCCTTTTGGTATGACTAACACACTGAGTGTATTTATGAGAGTGATGATTTAAGTGTTATGTCTTTAATAAGGTAAGTTCATTGTTGTGTACTTGGATGGCATTTTGATTTATAGTGGTAGAAGAGGCGAGCATTTTCAATATACTAGATTGATTCTAGAAGTTTTGGATGAGGATAAATTGCAAATAAACTTGAATAAACATGAAATTTTCAAGTATGAGTTGGTTTATTTGGGATTTTTAATCTCATGGAAAACACTAAGCATGGACCCAAAGAAAGTGAAGACTATATTGGATTGGCAAGTACCAAAATGTGCATATGATAAGAAGTGTTTGAAAACTAGGCGCTTAATTATACCATATTAAAAATATTTTTGTGATGATATGTTAGAAAATAAAAAGCACAATTCTTGATCATTAATCATCTAATCTCCTATTGAAGAAACATACACCACAAACATAATAAAAAACATCCACTATTGAAGACGAATCATTTTATTACACTCCAAAACCTTATTACAATAAACCTTGAAGACTCCTTAAGGATCAAGCTCATAATGATCAACTATAATGGATAATCCATAGATGGATGAGAAATGACATCATGAGCTCCTCAAAACATAATTGTAACATACCATATTTTATGTACTCTATTGAGGATATGGTGTACTCTTGAAGCCACCAATTTTGACGCTCCAAATTTGTTGCTCTTATACCATATCTTTAAATTACATGTCCTAATACCTTTCCTCACTACCCTACCATTAATTAATTAACATATGCATGCACTATAATGTTGGCTTATACAATATAATTAAACCATTTAGTCACCATGGCACCATAAATTTAAAATGTAGACTTAAACTTGCAAATAGAATTGAACAAACTAGAAACTAATATAATCCATGAAATAAACAACATTAATTCATCATAATCATAAGTAAGTCATCAACACTTATCTTTATGGGAATTATACATCAACTAGTTGTAGAGGAAGGATGTTCCACCCAACCATAGGCTCTTTGTTGTAGCAAATATCTCTGTAACATAGGCCACCTCCCAACTGCGACTATGAGTCCACAAGGGGAAATTACCTATGGGTTTCTCTACCTCTCTCTCACAGCCCAATTCCCATGTTCATAGTCAATTTCCACCTACAACAATCCCAATCCACGATCCTCTTTCCCCATCATCCTACACTGTTATCGGACTAATCGGTAAGTGCAGACACAAACAGATCTCCCTAAATTCCACAGGAAACTAGAACAAAGCAGAACATAATACACACTTCTCCTTAAACTTCATTGTCATATAGACTAGTTTAGTGAGGTACAAGTGACATACCTTTTAAACGACGTTTGATCCTCGCTAGTGTCGTCCTTGTAGATCCTTCCTTGGGTTTGTAGAATGGTAAGTCTGTCTAAGACTCACAAACCAATGAAGAGGGAAAACAAAGATACATATATTCTAATGAAGTCTATGTATAATATCAAAGAATTATACAATAGAAGACGAGATGCTTTTATAGGGAAGAAATGTATTGTTGNACAACCCATGCCTTGATGTTTCAAGGTCCCATTTCAATGGCTCTTTGATTCAACACACACACCTTTGCTCCAATGCCTTGAATGAAGAAGATCCACAATCTGACTTGAAGAACTAAAGCAAAGCTCTCAAGCATAATCTGAAGTAGAATTCTCCATGCAAATCTTAGCCTATTCAACCTTAGCCTTTTCCATGAGAGATCCCTCGTTATATAGGGTGAAAGAAAGATGGATGAGGAGATTAGGATGATCCCACTAAATCAAAGAAGCGAGTAAGAGCCAAACCGATCAGAGGCCACCTCATCTTCTAGAAGATTCCTTTCTAGAACATTCATGAATTTTGACTTTTCCTATGCTTTAAGCATCGCCGTACCCTATGCACAAGTAACATGCGACGACGTCGAAGTCTAGTTTTAGGGTAGAGTGCGACGATCATGCATCATCTCAACCCATGCATATAGCAGCGGACGGTGACCTTTCTTTTTATGGTTTTTGAAAGAGGAAAGCAAACCACTTTTCTCATGGAGAAATTCCTTATTAATATTTTTAGGGAACATGAACACATGTTGTCAGTTGATCACTGAGGTGATCAAAATAATGTGTAACAGAATGCCCCCCAAAGTATGAAGCTGGAACTCGTGACAACTGAAATACTTTGTAGAATGTGTGTGTCAAAAACAATGAGCGCATCGATCGGGAACCTGCAAACAATCAAGCATTCACATAATAACATACCATTTTTTGAGGTAGGCATTCCCATGCTCAGTCTACAAGTGACTCTAACCATAAGTGTCAAGTGATTTATGGCCACTAAACATACACCGTGGATCCATGCCATTATGATTCAACATAGCCACCAAGAATACACTGTGGATCTATGCTCTAACATAATTCAAAATCGGACATAGCCATGAGACATACACAGTGGATCTATGTGTTAGTACAAACTTATGAATACTCTATCGCAACCTAGACCAAAATGATGAGATTCAGGGTCTTCATTTCCATAGTTTCTAAGTACAAATCTAGCCATGTGATTATAGGTGTTGAAGTCGCACATGGTAGAAACCACTTGATTACTAGTCATTAATGAAAACCGTTAACAAGTGCAAGGGAAATCACCATTGATGTCAATGACTCCCAAGGTACCCTAGTACAATCCAATGAATGTGAATAAATGAGTTGAAGTTGAACACCCGATGGAATATTCCAATCAAGAGTCAATGATGTGAACCCACTGTTGAAAGCAAAGAAACTTGCCATTGATGCATGCATGCTCTAAGGTACTAAATGATTTCTAAGTCTTGTTCTCAGATAATGAGTTGAATTCAACAGGAAAAGACTCGTCATATGAGGGCCTTGATGTATCCTCCATCAATGACATGGAATATGTAATAGATTTGAAGTAGATCAGGGTATGAAGTGATTCAAAACTGACACAGGGAAGGTCGATATGGTAGAAAATTTATAATTGCAGATGGTTGACTCGATAGAAGGCTTGTTTAGGTTGGAATTCTCTTGAACATATGAATGACATGAAAATTGTCTTGGTAGAATTGACTCAAGGAAGACCTAACATATGAACTTGTGGATGGTCAAACGAGAGGCAAATGATTTCCCAAACCATATACAATGATGAAGAGGGGTGTCATGTTCAAGAGCGACTATTATTGCCATTAACAAAAATATAGAGACACATGTCTTTCCCAATTTCCCCCCACCATTTCTGGCGAGTACCTCTTTATTTTTACACAAGCTTGAGGAGGATAACATATGCTTGTAGATGTAATCTCATCCTTTGGATGATTCCCTCAGAGCATGTTTAATGAACCCTAAGAAGGAGTGATTCGATTCCATATGAGTCTTTCAATGTTTGTTTAATGAGTCCAAAGAAAGAAAACTCAGGGGTTTTTCATTTTTAGAGAGTCTGAAAAACACTTAAAGAGAACTCCATCATGTCCTTTTTCGTAAGTTAGTCTTAAGAGACCGAAAAAGAGATAACCTATCGCTCATTAGGCGTTTTGTTCAAATACTTTTACGAGTGTGAAAAGAACAAGGTCGCTCAACCATCTTTTCATTTTTAGGGAGATAGAAAAGAGCTTAAAGGATATTCCATCGTTTTCGTTTTTCGTATTACCAATGCGAGTTCGAAAAAATTAAAAAAGACTAATTGATTACATTCTCATGCTTTTACGAGCGTGAGAAAGAATTAAGACTCTGCTAGGAGTTTTTCCTGAAAAACCCTAAAAGGATCTGTACATAAGAAATATGCAAAAACAAACTGAAAAGGGTGGACCCTTGTTCAAATGTCTTGTCTCTAGACCTTTTAATCTGCAAAAGTCAACACTTTGCCAAGTTGTTAAGACTTTATGGCATGGAAAAAATATAAAATAATATAATTTTGCAAACAAAAAGTGGTAAAAAGCAATAAAATAGGCCCAAAACACCATTTTACCATTTCATTTGCAAATTTACCTAAATAGTGCTCCAAAGCCCTTTTTCTCCCCGAATTTCAACTGTCAATTGCGGAGCATGTGGTGGATCATTTTTCAAACCATCTCTGTCAAACATTTAATCTTCTTCTTCATCATCTTTTCATGGTTTCAAAATTTGTTTTCATTGGTTAAATTTGTGTGTTGGGTCGATATTTTGGGGCTACCTACATGTTGAGATCATCGCAGGTGCCCTATATTGTGAACTGTGACAATCTTGCATTGTCGCAAGCGACCCTATAGGAAGGATGTGTTGATGTCTCTCTGCGTGAATGCGCATCCCTACAACGACCGCAACCAAAAATTTAAAAAGATAAACCTAACTAGAAAAACCCCCAGGAAAGAATTTTTATGTTTCTAACTTTATTTTAATGTTCCTGGGCAGAATTTCCTTGGTCAAGATGTTGGAGTGGTGTGAGAAAGAGCATGAAGAAGAGGATTATTTCTCTAGGAATGACTCGGGGACAATTATGGCTCTAAGGAAATGTGGGTTACTCAAATTTTTCAGGATTTAGGGCATGAGAGCAAAGTTGAGGCTGCTAGAGTATTTGGTTCACATGTGTGATGTGAACGAACATGCATTTCGCGTGGGTGTCCACACACTCACAATAGATATAGAGGATATCTATTTCATGACAGGGATTTCTCGTCGTGGTTCACAGGTATCACTCACAGGTAGCAGGGGTGGAGGTGAACCTATGGATTACTACGTTTGCTATCATTGTGTGCCAGGTACTGAAAAACACAGTGGCAAGGTAGCCATCCGAGATGTTCAGGATTTACCATTGTGGACCATACTTTAAACTATTACTCACATGGAAGGGAGTGCATATCCCCATATGGTTTTGTAGATCCATTTTCAGTATGCGATAGAATGCATGGAACCCAAAGTCTTCAACTGGTGTGAGGGTGTCCTAAAAAGCATGAAAAAACAACTTACGAAGTGCCGAAACGGTCGATTAAAGCAATTTGGATATGGGTCCATTTTGGTGTCCTTCTTTCTGGAGAGGGTTCCTATCCTACATATGTAGGTGGAGTGGGGTATACCTACTCCACATGATCCACAGATGAAGAGGTGGGTGGATCTTATGGCTCAACACGGTGGTGTTCCCATCGTCAAGTATGACGATGTCTTCTTCCAATGGCTAAGGAATCAATTGCTCATGGTGGAATATTATGCATATGTTGGGGTAGATTTTCATGGGGATCCATATCTAGCTCTTCCTGATGGATCCCAGTGGGGCGACATAGGCAAGAAGGAAATTTTTGTTTAAATAATGTTTTTGATATTTTAATTATATAAAATGTTTTTTGTGTTATTTATCCGATGACTAATCAAGTGCCCTCAACAATGTAGATGTGGGGACTTATCATCCGTCGGTATCATCTCCCATCCAGAGGCGCAGAGAGAGAGGTGTTGTAGTAGGGGTAGCTTCCGCAGATCTTAAGGCTATAGAACAGAACCTGGAGGGACTAATCATGCATGTCCCTGATGCCACAATGAATGAGCTTCCTAGGCACTATCAACACCATACAATGGACGTATCTGCATCTATCGATCGACTGCTTTGTAGAGTAGCACATGAAGTCTCTTGTTACAGCAAGCAACATCCTTGATGCTTTTTGTAAATGAAGCCATAAGCTTCACATTTTTGATATTTTGGTCTTCAGAAAAATACTTTTTGTAAACTTTTATCCTTAGAAATATAATGTTCCTACCGGCATTCTTGTTTTTGTAAAAAGTATGATTGGATTTATAAATGTATTAAATGTCTGTCTAACACATAATTAGCCAATGCATCTGTCAATGTATTTAGACATCTAGGAATGTGTTGATATTCAATTTAATCAAAATGTTGTTCCAAGAGGCGAATTCGTAAAGATACCCATAACAAAGTAGGACTTCAGATGGAATAAATATTACACAATTGTAGTACTACTAACTGTGAATCAAGTCATACAATAAGATGACATATTCCAAGTGAAACGACGTCAGTTAAAAACTCAATAACTGTACTGTATTTCACGATATTATTAGTTGCACGACCAAGGCAAACACCATGTAGACTGATTAATTCATCTGTAGGTGCATAGATTTCCCAAGCAACAGATGGTAAGCTTTGAGTACTGTGACTAGCGCCATCATAGAAGCTGATATAGGGTAGCGAAGACACCGACATATGGAAACCAAGAACAGTGCAAGGTAAACATCTGAAAAGCGGAACCAAAAAATGAAAAAGCACACAAGAGTATGATACTAAAAATACACAACACTCATGCAAAAATGATTTAAGCATAGTAATTCTTCAAGTAAAGCCCATTTTGGGTTCACTCAAAGGAATTCCATCATAATATACCAACTCATATGCCCATTTCTCCATCACTTGTTTCACAATATAAGGGCCCTGTAACACCCTGTTTCCCCCTGACTGTAAAAATAACTATACTGGCCAAGTATTGTGGTAGACTCAGAAATGTGAATGTGTGATGTGAATGGACCTTGTGAAAAAGGTCGATGAATGTGAATGATATATATATATATATATATATATATATATATATATATATTGTAGGAATGTTGAGAGAGGGATGTACTGAAAAAGAGACCATGATGGTTGAAGAAAGGCACTGGAAGGCACCTGGAATGGTGGCGTTAACTTCCACCGAAACCAATATCGTATTTGGATTTCACTGGCCCAAAGAACCAAAAGCGGCTCGCTGGCCCCAAATTAAATGACTCGCCAGGTTGGTAGATAAAGGGCTCCTAATGAGTAATGAGGGATGGGGGTGAACCACCCATACGTAGAGTCCTCAGACCTGACCACTGTGAGGAAGATCGTGCCACACGCAACCTCGCCGAAAGAAGAAAAGGCAGGAAGAGTGTGCGATCAGGGGGCAGACGCGAGGGGAAGAAGAGAAGGAAGAGAACTCTGGAAAAATACAGAGTGAGTTATAGCGGAGAAGAAGGAGAGTAACCTTCATTCTCGGTCACTGGAAAACAAAGACTCAGTCTCGTAGCATCGTGGTCTCAACTCGGAGGTGGCTAGTGGTAAATCCATTGGGAGTCGATGAGCCTACGGTTGGGTGGAAATGAGCACCCCTCTCAGCGGTTGCATCAAACCTGGTGTTTTTCTGATAAGTGTTATATCTTGTATCTTGAATTGAATAATTTGACATGTATGCTCAAGGTTGTGAAATTATGAATGGCTTCTATATAATAATGTCTATGTGGTGGATTATGATCGGAAATAGTGGTTACTTGCGTATAAATAGAATGACTCCACATGAATCATGTTTATATATATATGTATCCACTGAACTAACTTAGTTTTCAAGTCTGTTTTCGGGAAATTTATTCCCTTATTTGCCTCAGGTAATGTCCCAGATAGACCTTCCCACAAGGGCACCCCTTTTGGGAAAGTCCCCTCACTTTCTAGAGCCGAGGTAAACCCTCGGTATAAGACTATCATCTTAATACGCCCTCGAGATGACTCACTATCCAGTCACAGGAGTTAATAGCTCGGAGACCTCTGGAGACCTTCTAGTCGGGCTTTCAAATCTGGCGAACCTTACCAAGAACACGAAAGAGGATTTGAGGGAAACTTTGGAGACCTCAGAATTTTCGGAAATTTGAATGGGGAAAGGTAGAAGTCATGCATTGCAATTCCCTGAATCGCGAAAATTCGATAAGAACTTGGTTGGATTAAGCGCGTGGACATGGATTAGGGTCACGTGGACAAGACCCCAAGCGGGAAACTTGCCACTCGCTAGCCCTGTCGAGGCTCGACGTTTCACTGTTTTGAGCTTCGGGGTTTGTAGAGTCGAAAGACTTGACTTTCTTATATCACTGAGATGCAAAATGCGAAAGGGCGCATAGTTGTTTGGCATGTGGCCATAACCGCAGATCATATGAGTGTGGATAAGGGGATGGCAGGGTCTGTATTAGACCCCGTAGGGATTCGGGGAACTATGTCCCTCTGAGAAAAGAACAAAAAGAAAGGCCAAAAATTTATTATGCCACAGTGGGTTTGTGACAAATTGATATCAGAGCATGGTTACAACACTTGGCCTGCTTGGGCTCATGAACGAGTTGCGCAGAAGCTCCGTTCGAAACACTCTTAAAAAGAGTAACCGCCTGTCTTAACCTTCCTAATCAAAAGACGAAGTTAAGAACGAAAAAAGAAAAAACCCTATTGTGTGTGTACACGTGAAAATATGAATTATGCACTGGTTATAAATAAATATAAATATTGACTAACAACCAACGTTTTCTTTTCCCTTTTTTCACACAAGCGGAAGATCAACCGCGGGAAATTATCAATGCATAAGTATGGTGACTCACCATGAAGTGGGAGAGGGCTCCCACAATAGAGACGAAGAGCCTGACGAAAGGAGGGCAATAGGGACCCCTCCAGATCTAGCCGAGACCGTGAGGAGTCTCATGGTCGAATTACAAAGCTGCAAGGCTGACAATGAAAGGATGATGAAAGAACAAGAAAAGAAAACAGAAATTAACGCATTTTTACTGCAGAGTTTATCCGATCTACAAATACAAATGCAGCATGAACTTGAAACTCAGAAACATGGTCATATCAGTGGCCACACTGAGAGGAGCACCTTGAAAATGGTCCACCCCAGAGGTAAAGGACAAGTGTCGGATGATTCCTCTGAAAAGGAATCTGGCAATTCAAAGGGCTCTTCTAGCATCAGAACTAGTTCCTATTCTCAAAGGAAACAAAAGAAGCAAAAGTCTTCCAAAGGTCGTAAATTCAAAGAATT
>JASDQU010013839.1:65451-91358 GCA_032191745.1 Picea mariana | reverse complement strand
CAACAATACATTTCTTCCCTATAAAAGCATCTCGTCTTCTATTGTATAATTCTTTGATATTATACATAGACTTCATTAGAATATATGTATCTTTGTTTTCCCTCTTCATTGGTTTGTGAGTCTTAGACAGACTTACCATTCTACAAACCCAAGGAAGGATCTACAAGGACGACACTAGCGAGGATCAAACGTCGTTTAAAAGGTATGTCACTTGTACCTCACTAAACTAGTCTATATGACAATGAAGTTTAAGGAGAAGTGTGTATTATGTTCTGCTTTGTTCTAGTTTCCTGTGGAATTTAGGGAGATCTGTTTGTGTCTGCACTTACCGATTAGTCCGATAACAGTGTAGGATGATGGGGAAAGAGGATCGTGGATTGGGATTGTTGTAGGTGGAAATTGACTATGAACATGGGAATTGGGCTGTGAGAGAGAGGTAGAGAAACCCATAGGTAATTTCCCCTTGTGGACTCATAGTCGCAGTTGGGAGGTGGCCTATGTTACAGAGATATTTGCTACAACAAAGAGCCTATGGTTGGGTGGAACATCCTTCCTCTACAACTAGTTGATGTATAATTCCCATAAAGATAAGTGTTGATGACTTACTTATGATTATGATGAATTAATGTTGTTTATTTCATGGATTATATTAGTTTCTAGTTTGTTCAATTCTATTTGCAAGTTTAAGTCTACATTTTAAATTTATGGTGCCATGGTGACTAAATGGTTTAATTATATTGTATAAGCCAACATTATAGTGCATGCATATGTTAATTAATTAATGGTAGGGTAGTGAGGAAAGGTATTAGGACATGTAATTTAAAGATATGGTATAAGAGCAACAAATTTGGAGCGTCAAAATTGGTGGCTTCAAGAGTACACCATATCCTCAATAGAGTACATAAAATATGGTATGTTACAATTATGTTTTGAGGAGCTCATGATGTCATTTCTCATCCATCTATGGATTATCCATTATAGTTGATCATTATGAGCTTGATCCTTAAGGAGTCTTCAAGGTTTATTGTAATAAGGTTTTGGAGTGTAATAAAATGATTCGTCTTCAATAGTGGATGTTTTTTATTATGTTTGTGGTGTATGTTTCTTCAATAGGAGATTAGATGATTAATGATCAAGAATTGTGCTTTTTATTTTCTAACATATCATCACAAAAATATTTTTAATATGGTATAATTAAGCGCCTAGTTTTCAAACACTTCTTATCATATGCACATTTTGGTACTTGCCAATCCAATATAGTCTTCACTTTCTTTGGGTCCATGCTTAGTGTTTTCCATGAGATTAAAAATCCCAAATAAACCAACTCATACTTGAAAATTTCATGTTTATTCAAGTTTATTTGCAATTTATCCTCATCCAAAACTTCTAGAATCAATCTAGTATATTGAAAATGCTCGCCTCTTCTACCACTATAAATCAAAATGCCATCCAAGTACACAACAATGAACTTACCTTATTAAAGACATAACACTTAAATCATCACTCTCATAAATACACTCAGTGTGTTAGTCATACCAAAAGGCGTGACCAACAATTCATACAACCCATACTTTACCATGATATTGTCCTTCATTCGTCTCGTTCTTTGATTCAAATATGATGGTATCCATTTTTTAAATCATTGTTGCTAAAATATTTGGTGCCACTCAAGTTGTCCAACAAGTGATCCATATTTGGAAAAGGAAACCTACACACTTTAATATTGTTTAGTTCTCTCAAGTCAATACACATGCCTCAATCTAGCATATTGTTTTGGTGTCAACAATACTAGTACATCACATATACTTTTACTTTCTCTTATCATTCCTATTGATAACAAATCCTCAATCTGTTGAATCAATTTCACAACTTCCAATGGATTCATTTTGTGTGTGGCATGACTTTGTATTGATGGAAATCATGGTGCCAAATCTATCTCATGCACAATCTTCCTTCTTAGCATAAGTTCATCTAGCAAGTCTTCTCTCATAATTTCCAAGAACACGTCCTACTATCTTCTCACTTTCTTAGGTATCTCTTTCTCTTGTATGCTCATTTCTCCTATTTCATGATGTTCTTCTTTCACACTCCTAGAAACTAATGCATAATCTTTGTCTCATTTACAACAATCAAGAAGTTTTGTGTTGTTACCAATAACACCTCTCTCGGGTTTTCGTCATGTATAGGTAGCAATTGAAACTATTTATCATCCATCATGATGGTATATGTATTTGTCCTCCTATCATGCATCGTGCAATGATCAAAATACCATGGTCTCCCTAGTATCAAGTGACATGCATCTATAGGGATCACATCACATAATATCTTATCTCGGTAGTCATCAATGTGAAAATATATTGTACATTGGTTGGTCATAGTCACATCTTATCCTTTTTGGAAACCAAAATATCTTATAGGGATATGGATGCTTATGTCATGTCAACCCCATTTTCTCAACCATCTCTACTAGAACCATATTCTATGTGCTACTAGAATTAATCACAACCTTGCAATACTCACCATCTTACTTATGTTGGTTTTAAAGATGTTTTTCTTCAACCAATTATTTTCGTTGGGTAATTTTTGTTGTTGTGTCATTTTCACTTTGTGTAACATTATTTTATCACCTCTTTTTGTTCTTACTACAACTACATTGTCTTCTTAAATTTCACCTTAGGCTAATTGCATTATAGCCTCGTTACTCTATGTGACATCCCTCTGCAAGATTACAAACATCTATGACCTTCATCTCCACATGTAGCTGTAAATTTTCCTTCTATATACATCAACATTTTCCCCTGTACCTTATAATTCACCTCAAGTTTTGCCTCTATTTTTTCATTATGTGTTTCCTTCCACTGATCCGAATTTTAGGGGTATATGGTCTAAATTTGGATGCAAAAGTCATAAAGTTATAAAACTAATAGATTGTCCATGTGGATCAAGGAGATGCCCACCTCCTCATTAATTAATTGGGCTAACATGTTGTCCATATGGGTCAAAGAGATACATCTATAATTTGCTTTGGAATAAAAATATTTTATTCCAAAGCAAATTATAGATGTAAAAACAAAGATGTAACGATATTTAATTGTAGAACAAATTACAAATGTCAAAATAAATATTTTTAATTCCACGAATCACAAATCTAAAAGTGATCCCATAAGTTAAGGGGAAAAATCAAATATTGCCTAGTCAAAAACTCCTTATTCTGCATCATTCAATTCAATTTATTTAAACATGCTCTCATAAGATTGAACCTTGCCTAGCAAAAAACTCTTTATTCTTTATCATTTCAATCTATTTGAATTTTTTTTTAATTACTTTATGTATACATCCATTATAAAATCCTTTAATATTTCTAATTGAAAAATATAAATTAAACAATAAATTTTGATTAACTTATGTATGCATCCATTATAAAACCATTTAATACTTTTAATTGGAAAATATGAATTAAACTTTAATTTATTTATATGTATAAAGGTTACCACATTATTTAATATAATTTTTTTAAAACAATTTCACAGTTTAAAATAATATCATAATCTTTACTTCTTATCATTCTTTACCCATAAATTCAATTCCTTTAAACACTATAATAACAAAAATGATATACTTAATACAATTTATGATTTAATTATAATGATAAATAATAAAAAATATATATATTTTTCAATTATAATTTAATTAAATAAAAATATTCAATATATTTATAAAAAATTATATGAATAAAATGTATGCTATAAAATATATAATTTGAAAAATGTTGGATGATTACCATACTCATCCAAAAATTTCATACTACATTTTTTTTTACTTTTAATTTGTTTTTTTTCAAAAATCTTTATAAAATTTTATATTTCATATGTGATATGATAGTGAAATTGATGATGATAAACCTCTAAACTAGAAGTATCACAAAGAATTAGCTAACCACCAAACACACTGAGCATGCATAATGTATACACAAATGCATAATGGATAATAGAGTAGGGTATTAACACTTTAGTGAGTGAAAATATTAATTTTATATAAATTATGGATAAAGTGAGAGTCCTTCAAAATGTACTTTATTTGAGAAATTATGTGATATTGTTTTTTAAAGAATGAAAATTTTGACATAGTATCCTCACTCTAAAAAAAAATCACAAATGAACATAAAAAGAACCACAAGTACAATGCCACATAAATAAATAAAATATATATATTATAACCTATAAAATATATATATAATTATTTCATTTAAAATTTAAAATTTTCTCACTTTCAATTATATTCTTATCATTTAGACAAATACTTTCTATGAATCTTATTTCTTTGCATTTGAATAGGAAAAAAAATAATTAAAAAAAAGCTTATCTACCCTCATTCCATTTCTTGTCCTAGAATTAAGGGAAGAGAAGACTTGAGAGGTTGGAAAAATGAATTTACTTTTGAAAGGTTTCGTGTTGGGGACCACAATGAGGCTTCTTACAGCTCTCATTGAAGATGTATCTTAAAGAAAAATTCTTCTTTTACCTTGTTGTGAACATGGAATAAAGAGCTACCTAGTGTGCTCCAAAAATTGTGCTTACACTCATAATTTTGCTCAACAGAGTTAGCTAAAATAATGAAGAGATTTAAATAGTAAAAAATACCTTCAAAAAAATAGATTATAAATATTGCAAGCACTATCACAAATTACTGAAATTAATAAGAAATAAGAATTGACATGAAAGTAGCATGAAACAACTGATGAATTTTTTTGTAAACTATTTCATGAATAATTATTAAAATAGTTATTTTTAATATATAAATGAATTAAATATCTTCAAATACTTAAATTGCAATTTGATTTTGTAATGTTATTGATTAAGATTTACAATTTCATTAATATAAAGTAAATCTCATAAAATTTTAAATAAAAAAATACAAGCTTGTTTTTATTAATGATGAAAAACAATACAACACAAATAGATGTTTTTGAAATTATAAATCAGCTTAACCTATCAAAACTTTTAGTTAATTAAAAACTCAAAAGAAAATATTGTAAAATTTGAATAATGGTCAAGCAACATATCTTCTTTAAAAGCAATGATCTTCATGTGAATTGTCATTTACAGCATAAAACAAAATTCAACATTACAAGACTACTAAAACCATTTTTTCCAATTGGTTAAAAATAGGTTCCCATGTGATTTCCAATCAAGATGTGTACACTTCTAGCTTTCATATAGAAAGGATTGAACACTAACCAGTGAGCTCATTGCTTACCTTTAAGTGTAAATTCATGCACCATAAGAAAAGGAAAAGTTTCTAAAAACTGTAATGTTGTAAAGAAATGATTATTTTCGAAAGATATTTTGTTGAATCCATTTTTACATTCAAAAATAGATTTTAAATAATAAAAAATAATAATTTAGTACAAATTTATATGACTGAATTCCAGCGATAAAAACCATTTCGTAGAACAGATAAACAACTACATGAAAAAATCCATAACACTGCACATTTTATTCTCTTTCTGCCTTTTCAAAAATATCTACCACATCATTTATCCGTTATTTGAAGCTGATTTCATAGGGGAATTCATATCCAATTCGATACAGGTTTTGGAAGATTCCAGTTTTAGATTAAAATGGTATGCTACTTATGACTTTTGACATAATCAATTAGATAAATGTGATTTATGTTAATAAAGAAAAGTGTAACAAGTACTCGAATTTGTTAATGATCTCTTTATTTTAAGAGCAGAGGAAATTAAGAAAAGTGTAGTAAGTACTGGAATTTGTTAATGTTTTCTTTATTTTAACAACAGAGAAAATTAGTCATGTGAAAATCCAAATATTTATTTTAAATATATGTTTTTGGTAAATAAAAAAATTGTACTAAGTACTGGAATTTGTTAATGATCTTTTTATTTTAAGAGCAAAGAGCATTAGTACTCTCAGAAAATTGAAATATTTGATTAAAATTTGTGATATTTGGAAATGTTAAAAAAAAAACATCCTTTAGGTTTTTTTGATTGGACAAACTCCTAGGGTTTTAGATGCTTTGGTGATGCTTATAGTACATCGAATTCACAAAATTAGCAAAAAATTACTATTAATCTTATTCTGTTTTTAGCAGTTTTTAAATTCTTCCTATTATTTTGTAGGGGTCTTTAATGACCACCCATTCCAGTTAATTTTTCTGTGAATAAGTGGTTCACTGTTTTCTTTTTTATCTTTCCCTTTGCCTAAGCCCTTTTCCTGATTTTTCTAATTAATCAAATTCATAAATGCGGCTCTCTTAATGCCACTATCCCAATTAGCCAAATTTTGCACACCTTATCCCAAATAGCCAAATTTTGCACACCTTTTTTAATAAGATAATCAACAATTAAACAATGAACATTATCCAAGTGCCTCATGTACAACCTTGAAGGGCCAATGCTGCCTAGGCATGCTTAACTTTTAATGGCCAGATTTTTAGTTGGTTATGGTCCATTTGCTAGTTCAGAGTATGCTCACGGATCTGGTAGACCTATTTGATTTTCTCCAGAGGTACTGCAGTTAATATTTGACTTATGTGATTTTCTCCAGTGGTACTGCAGTTGATATTTACAGTAGAACAACTCAGACTTTTGGTAGCACAGATGATATATGTTTTGCCCATTTCAGTCTTGCAGTGTGTTATATACATAAATTGCTGAGTTAGGAAAGAACAAAAAAAAATATTAAGTAATAAAATATAAGAAATAATAAAAATAAAATAAATTAATAGTCATAGCTCTTCATAAAACTCACCAAGGTGTACCCCTTAGGATTAGGATTATTTATATAGGATCCTCCCATTGTAAAAGGCATCTCATTTTTATCAATCATCTGTTATATATCTTTAATTTATTATTTCTCAGATTATTTGGTAAGTCATCGTGAGTTTTTTTAATGCTCCATAGTGTTTATTCTGGAAACAACAAATTGTATTTTAAGAGTTCAGGCTCAAAGATATTATGCCTTAGTTGTTCAATTTCACAATGTTAACAAGGAATTCCCAACTCTTATTGTAAAGGTCAGAATTGGCAATTACCTAACTGAATTTACTTCTAAGCTTGTAAAACCAATTTGCCTCTTACAGAAATCACAATCCTACTGAGATTGCTGATTACCAACCATACAGTTTCCATTCAAAATTATAGATTGAGAAAGTACTGTATGTTACAAGAGTGGATCACCTACTTAAAATTCACAACATAATTTTTTTTGGTACTAACTCAGATAACTTAACAAATCACAATTCAAAATTAAGGAAGAAGGGTTAAAGAGTGCATTGATTATTTGCTTTGGAAATTGGTGATAAGAGATGCACAGAGTTGTTTTTGCTCAATTGTTGAGTTATTTTGTATCTCACCCCATGTTTTTGGCTTCTCCAAATGCCTACTCACTATACTTAACAAAGCAGCTCATGAAGACAACATCAAACTGAGCTACTAACTATTGCAAGCTGTTGTGAAGTTACAAGTGCACATTCTACAAAATCTATCATTAAATATGTTTTCTGCATAATAATAGAGACTCATTTAATGAACTCTTTCCATTATTGTATTGGGTTTTATCTTCCATTACTTAGTTAATTGGGTAGTTAGATCTATTATACTAATAATAGAGACTCATTTAATGGGTTCTTTTTTACTTTGTCAAATGGACCATTTTGTAATGTTATATGAAGGCCTAGAAAACCTTCCCATAATATCGAGTTACTCATTTTGGATTCTCTCATATTTTCTATTGTTCATTGTGAGATTAATTAGCTCTGATTGATTTACTAGTAATTAGTTTTAGAGGTGAGAGCCTCACCTCCTGAGTATTTCATTTACATGTTTTTGTCCATGTTTTTTTTTCATACAATATTGGCACGTCTAAGCTCCTCCTCTCTCGGCATTCAAGTAATCGAGATCTCAACCCCCGGGATCTGGATCATCCACTGATCTATCATCGTTCTCTTCACGTGAATCCCCTGTGTGCAATGTTGAATTCCTTCTTCTAACTCAACCAGCTCTTGCTTTATTGGCATTCTTCTATTTTTGTTATGCACTAACTTTTCTTCTACTTTCAATGTCAATTAATTTGATTCTGCTACTATACCTATCTTATGCGGGCTCATTTCATATTGGATTACAAACTTCATCCTATTCACATACATCAAGACTCTCTTGTTTTCTTCCTCATCGTGACATGCATAAATCGAAATTCAATAGAATTCCTTTGTATATTCTTGCACACTTTTGTCGCTTTGTCACAAGCTTTGCATCTATCTGAATAATACTTGTTTGTGGTCCACTAGGAAATATTTCTCTCTCAACATGGATATCATTTTATTCCAATGTTGAACCTTTATTAGTATTATGTGATGTCACTTCAACCCATGCAATATACAACTCAAGACTCTTCTCCTCGCCACTAAGATCTTCTAACTCAAGAAATATCCTTGCACCTCGATATGCCTTACATTGGGTATCCAGTCACTTGAAATCTACTTCCTTGCCTTAAACTACAACTTGTTCTCTCTCATGGCTTGATCCTTCCTTCTTTCCCTTGGTGCCAACTTGCTCTCTTTCACAACCACTTCGTTCTATGCCAAATTTGACTCGCTCTCTTCCTTGCTACAATGTTTTATTTGTGTCACCTTCTACCTATAGGCTTCCAACCTCTTCAACTACCCAATGGAAATATCCAACTTCTTCCTTTCTTGGCATGACCTCATTGTCACATTGAAATCCCTTCGATTCCTAAATGTGCCCAATCTACATTTATTTTTCTACATGCACAATATTATGTTTTCTAATGTGTTCTCAATTTCATGTTCATTATGTCATCTACACAACAACTCTCTTACACATTCATTCTTACTTCACATCCTAAGCACACATCTCACTAATAATCTCTTGAGCCACATTTGTTAATCTTGCATCTAGATTCTCCTACATCACAAAGACTTGGTCCCTTGAGGATATAATAGGGCCTGTCATGAATGCAACTAAATTGGCATTCTGGGGAATCTTGATCCATGCTTTTAACCCTATTTATCCTAATGACCCCATATTTGTGACAACCAATACTCCATGGACACCTCCCATTGACCCATGTCTTAAACTCAATTTTAATCGGGATTCTTGGGTAACCCCAACTAAGTTGGCTTTGGTAGACTTGTCATGATTGAAAGCCCCCTCCTATCATTTGCTATGCAAATAATATTGACATCTCAATCAAGAATCATGCCAAAATTATTGCTCTTCATTTTAGCCATAAGAAAGATTAGTTATTTTTGTTGAAATTTCTACCCATTAAGGGTGACTAGCAACTCATGGATAAATTGGACCAACTTTTTCAAGCAAAAAAATCTTGTATTTCTTCATCTAAATGGGGACTCCTTGCACCACTTCATGACCTCCATCATTTATTTAAACATTTCAAAATTATGTGAACGTTCCATGTTTGTCAACATTGTAATCTGTAGTCGATTCTTTGGTCAATATTGGAGCATATATGGATTGGGGTACATTGCAATTTTGGATGCAAAAGTCTCCTACCATTCCAAACAGGGTTTCCTAATCATTTTGTCAATTGATTCAACATGATAATAAGCTATGTTGGCAACAATAACAATATTATTAAGATGACAGTCCTATAATCTCTTCTTCCCTTTTATATGCTTCCCTTTTATATGGATTTTAGTATTGTACTTTTTGAGAAGTTTTTGTTTTTCATGCTAAGGCCAACATCTCCTCAAGCATTAAGCTCATATATATCCCAAGGGCTCCCAATGAACATTAAGAATGGTGATCTACAAAATATTTTCTTGTTTGTTGCGCTATACTTTTGTACCTATCATAAGGATCATGCCTATAATCACATGTTTGATTTAAAGCAATTCAATATTCACTCCCTCTGTCTCCAAGCTATCTTTTTTTTAAACCAAAAAAGGGTTTATAATGGTAGTTAGCTGAGTGGTTTCCATTATAAACCCCAAGCTAGTGCCAACAACCTACAAGTCAACACTAGCATGAAACTTATGACTTAGCAAGGGCCAAGACGTCCAGAAACATGCCCCAAGGGCTCACGTCCCAACTAATCCTACGTTTATATCTGTCACAACTAATCCTCACCAGGCTTGCGCGTGAGGCTATGTGTTTGGTATCGTTGCCTTTGCTTGTTTTTTTTTTTTTGTAAGTAAGATTCTATAAAAAGTCTTTCAAAATAAAAAATTACAGCATCAATAGTGTAACCCAGACTGTAATCACTGAATTGCCCCATGAGGAAACCAATTCAGACAATCTGTTAGGTCTGGAACCAATGTTTCAAAATACCAGTCATAAGACAACGTCTAACCACAGAAGTAACATCGTCCCATGGGAGAAACCGATTTACTATTCCCTGTAAGACTAACATAAGTCAAACCAGACAGAATATAACTAAAAGCAACAAGTAGCAAAATGTAATCTAAACAACCGACATACCATACAGAGAGACACCTATGAAGTTCAGGTTGTAGGCTTGTAGTGTGGCCACGCGTCCCAGGAGGTGGCCTTGAGCGTTGGAGCCGTGTCTGGTGCTGCTTCCTCCTTTGTATGCTTGTACGTGGCTAGTGGTGTTGCTTCCTCCCTCAGATGCCTATGCGTAGCTAGTACCAGTATTGGTTGTTCGTTCCCTAGTGCATTTGGTTCCACATCTGAGGGGTGGCACATTCCATGCAAGGTTGAAAGCATTTGCAAGAATTGTATCCCCTTCCCATCCAAGACTTCCAAATGAAAGCGCAGGTCGTCCAAATCCTTTCGTAATTCAAACACTAGGCCTTGCAGAATTGCAAGACCTTCTTGTATCTTTGTGCAAGAGGCATAATCTGAGCAGGAGTGAGGTTGTGCTTGTTGATGTCCATGACTGGTGCAGAAACCTTCACTCGGAGCTTGGACCGGGGGCGAATGGACTGGATAAGGCTCATGTGCCAAATTCGCAGCAAAATTGGGAGGAGCGACTGGAGCTAGCTTCGAAGAGGAGCCCAGGTCTTAAATTGGTCCTGGGTTGAAACCCAGAGAGTTTCCCAGGAGATCGAACCATTCAATCCTACATCCATAGGGCGAGGAGAGGGGCGAAAGACCGCTGAGGCTATGGCCAGACTGCGCTGAGGAGGTTGGCGAGGAGGATGATGAACTGTGAGAGGGTGCATGGGAAGGTAGGGGTCTGATTGCCAAACGCGGTCGATTTGGTTGCCAAGCTGAGCCGCGTTTGGATTTCCCTTGTTGTCTCGGCATGACTGAGGTGTGGCAAGGGATAACAAGCGCAGGAAGAAAGCTAAGAAAGCCAAGGAGCAGCAGGGGAGAGCGCAGTCTGTTGGAGGACTCGACCAGAAGCGAATAGAGCTGCGAGCAAGGTTGGTGAGATTCATGGTGCAAATATCGCTTGTGGAGGAGGACACACACGAGCAGAGTAAAGACTGATCCATCGAATTGAACCGTCGAGGGGACGGGAGGTTGGAGCAAGGCACACTAGGAGTAATGGTGCTTTGGTTATAATGGAGTTGCATTAAATGCATGGCTCAAGAGGGAGGGGAGGGCACGCGCATGTCACGTGGCTAGTGTCATGATGGCTGTCGTCGGTCTTGTCCATTTGACACCTGGGTTGCACTATCACCCCATTTGAGGAGCTGCCTTTGCTTGTTAATCTCCACTCTCTCTCAATTATTACATTTCTTTGTGTAAGATTTTATTACTTACATTACCACTAACGTGGATGTTGGATTAATGTTTTTCTAATACATGTATTTATGATAGTATGGGTTGAACATTTTAAATATATCCGTTGTCGTCTAGTCCGGTTAGGATACCTGGTTTTCACCCAGGCGACCCGGGTTCAAATCCCGGCAACGGAATCTTTTCATTGGTTCATTGTTTTTATATTTGATTGGAATCGGGCACTGATCACGGCTTCAATGTTTCTATATTTTATTTTTATTTCATAACTGAGAAAGGAGGTTAAAATAATTTTATTTTTATTTATAAAATGACATCCGTTTCTGTTTTTAATTTTGCAATTTTATAAATTTTTATTTTATTTTCCATGTTTTTATATTATTTATAAATGAGAACGTTTCTGTTTATAATTTTTTATTTTATTATTTATAAAAGATAATCGTTTCTGTTTATAATTTAATTTTATAATTTTAAAAATAAAAAGAAGATTAAAAGAATTATAATTTTTAATTTGATAGTTTTTTGTTTTATTTTCTTTTTATTTATAAAATGAGAACAGTTGTTGTTTTTAATTTTGCAATTTTATAAAAAAAATTATTTTATTTTTCATGTTTCTATATTATTTATAATTATTTATTTTATTTTTCATGTTTCTATATTATTTATTTTATTTTTCATGTTTATATATTATTTATAAAATGAGATTTTATTTTATTTTTTTATGTTTCTATATTTTTTATTTTATTTTTCATGTTTCTATATTATTTATAAAATGAGAACTGTTTCTGTTTATAATTTATAGTTTTTATTTAAAAATGAAAAAAATTGTTTTTATTCATAAAATGAAAACCTTTCTGTTTTCAATTTTTATTTAAAAATTAGAAGGCAGGTTCAATCAATTTTATTTTTATTTATAAAATGTGGTGAAACAATTTTATAATTTTTTATTTTATTTTATTTTTATTTAAAAATAAAAAAAATGTTTCAGTTATAAAATGAAAATCGTTTTTATTTTTAATTTTTATTTAAAAATGAAAAAGGAGATTCAAACAATTTTATTTTTATTTATAAAATGTGGTAAAACAATTTTACAATTTTTTTGTTTTATTTAAAAATGATATTAAAAAAATTTTGTTTTTATTTATAAAATGAGAGCCGTGTCTGTTTTTAATTTTTATTTCAAAAAAATGAGGAGGGAGGTTTAAACAATTTTATTTTTTGTTTATAAAAGGAGAAGTGGTTATGTTTTTAATTTTTATTCCAAAAATGAGAAGCGTTTATGTTTTTAATTTTTATTTAAAAAACGAGAAAGAAGGTTCAAACAATTTTATAGTTTTTTTTGTTTTTATTTGTTTATGTTTTTAAAAAATATATATATTTAAAAAATGAGCAAGGAGATTTTTTTTTTAATTTAAAAACAAGAAATGAGAATAGAAAGAAGAATTTGAAGATTGTTATAGCTGGAATAGCTCAGTTGGTTAGAATGTGTGGCTGTTAACTACAAGGTCGGAGGTTCAACCCCTCCTTCTAGTAGGCATTTGTAGGTTTTGAATATTAATCTGTTATAACTGGGCTGTTCGTCATCTTCTACCCTGCAATTTGTTGTAATTGAGTTGTTACAAACTTTATATATATTAATGTTTTTGGAGCACAGAAACAAAATTCTAAAGAATCACAAGTAATCACTTATCCTCTTTAATCATCATCATCATAAAAAAATTGGATTAATAAATTAAGAGTAAATTAAATAAGACAAATTTATTTATTTTTAATGATTTGAATTTGAATTTTCTTAAAAGACTAAAATTTTAAGAAGAAAGTTTAAATTTCAGAGTTAAAATTCCCATCCATTAAATAGAATTTTTACTTCAATTAAAATTAGGATAAATATATACAAGAATTTTAGTAGAAGCTAAAAATGTTTTAGCAATATTTTTTAAAAATATTTTAACAATATTTTAATAAATGTTAATGATTTTCTTTTTTATTTCTATTTTTTTTAAATACTATTTTTTTAATATCATCAATTTTTTTATTTTATTTTTAATATTCTCTTTATAAAAATCATTTAAAACTTTTTTCTTAATTTTTTTAATAAAAATTATTATTTAAATTTTTTTTTTATTACAATATTTTTATTATGAATCTAATATTAAATACTAATCAAGAAAAATCTCTAACTTAAACATATATGATTGAAAGAATACACATTTTTTCAACCAAAAACTTGGAAAACAATTTGAATTTTGCAATTATTAATATTAATTAGATATAGATGAGTGATCTCTATCACTAAATTATGATTAATATATATATCAAACTACTCATATCTATTAAAAAAAATGTTTTTTATATAAATATATTATAAGATATCTTTAAAAAATAAGTTGTGGTGGGTAATTTTGTGGAATAATGATATTCTAGGAATTGGGAAACTTAGTTACTTGATTTATTTTAAGAGTTTATGTTTTTTTGTTAAGATAAATAATCAAGTAAAGATAGATAGTAGTCTTTGAATTTATTGCTCATTTAATAAATTAGATTTTTAAGTTTAGGGTGTAATGTTTTTTTTAATAAAATTTAAATTTTACAAAGGTTAAGATTTTTTTTACTTTATCTCCATTCAACAAATTAAAATTTTAAGTGAACAAAGTGAGTATAAAGAAGACATTGAAAGTTGTGTTTGAGAAAACTCCTTATACATTAAAAAACTTTGATAATATTTTTTATATAAAAATAGTTTTATAATCATTTTGAAAAAAAAATGTTTTTTATTTATTTTTAAAGTTCAATTTATATGTAAATAAATAAAAATTATAGTGTTTGGTTTCTTTATAGAATAGTTTTTTTTAGCAAGGATTAAATTTTGCAAATGTAGAGTTTTTTTTAATAAAGTTAAAGAGGATATTATAACTTATGTTTGAAACAATTATTTATGTTTGAATTTCTCTTATCACCCAAGGTTGAATTAAGGAAGTTTGATGGAACAAAGGTATTTACCTAGATGAACCAAATAGAAAAATATTTTGAATTGCATAATATTATGAATGATAAGTAAATGATTCACATAACAACTTTAAACTTTGAGATAAAACCATATCAATGTGTTGTGCAAGCATCAACACCCACCCTTAATTTCTTAACTTCAACACTAAAGACATTCATTAGAAGTCAAGAAATAGGCCCCCCTTTAGAGTTTCTTTCCCTTAGAAACCTTAGAGGATTTTTCCTACAAGTTTTGAAGCTCAAACTTCTTTTTCTTCACTTCCAAACTTACTCAATGAAAAATTTGAAGATCACCATCACCCAACGATACACAATATATCAATGATAAATCATTACTATTTTCCAATACAATGGTAGCCTATATTGATGCCAACTCCCTATTCTCTCCTACCCTATACATCCTTTCAACACTTACAAAATTTTCATGTTTTGTTGTTCTCAGTGGGGACGAAACAACTTTTGACCGTCAACACACTGGTAGTGAAACAACTTCCAACCATCGACTCACCAGCGAGGAATACCTACTTCTCCCAAATACAATGCTCATCAACATAGAATGCTCTTCTTCCATCGATACGTTGCCAGTTGGAGGAAGATTTCCATCCCTCGCCAATACATGGCATATCGATAGGGAACCCGCTTTTCTCGTCGACATAGACAATATCGACAAGACACTCGCATATTCGGGCCTCTCCTAAATTCTTCTCACTCAGATCCTTTTTGTTTTTCCTATTAGTCAAGTTCTTTTGATTTTCAACGGTTAAGCAATTCGTGTCTGATTGGATGACTGATTTGATTGACTTCATGTTGCAGTCATGATTGAGTATGATAATAATCCTGGTGATTTTGTTTGTGCCACTAGCAACTTTCATTACATATAAATATCCACATGTATGTTTTGCGCCTCTTGATTCTATGACTAACCCTAATAATGAAAGTGTCATTTATTGTCAGGTGGGTTAATTGCAAAAAGTATAGTAAGGGACATAAATGTGGTGAGAAGAAATTACTCTACATAAACTATGAAGAGGAAGAAGATCAATAATTGGAACCATCACAAGATCTAGATCTATAAGAGCCTAGTCCAACAATATCTTGTCATGCATTGGATGACATCAATACTCCACAAACCCTCAAGATACAAGGACACATAAAAAAAAAGGTAACAACATTGATTGATTCTGGTAGTACCCATAACTTCATCAATTACAAATTAGAAAAAGATCTCAATTTCTTTGTATTTTCGGCACCATAGTTTCAAGTAATGATTGTAGATGGAGATACCATAAATTGTTCTGGGAAGTTCCATAATATTAAGCTCAATACGAGGGAGTATTTTTTGGATAGTCCCATGATTGTCAACTTTAATGCATTAATATATACACTCAAGCATACAACATGCGAAGTTGACATAGGCCAACTGCCAAAATCCCCCTCCAAAACCCAATGCAGATGTCAATACTACACAACTAGGGTTGGAATTTCAAAATGAAATAGCCTATCAAATTTGACGGTTTTGATTACTGCATTAAATTACCCAATGCCAAAAACATTTCTCATCGAATTCCATCCCTGTAAACAACTAATGAAATTTCAAATAATTGCATTTTCACAAACTTGAAAAAAAAAAAAAAAACCTAACCATGGTTTGCCAAAAAATAAAGTTGTTTTATGCCCTAATTAATAGCTCGGGGTTCTCACTACTATTGGTACTATGCCTTGTTTTCATTCCTTTTATGTGTCCTCACATAAGTATCAACTATAAATGTGTTACATATTGTCATTATTATACCTATCACAATAAGTTACACAGTATTCAATATGTCTTTGACCACATATTAGTTAATTATTGACCAACAATTTGTGTCTTTTTACCAAACTGTTGTTGGAATATATTATATTCCTTAGAAGGTAATAATGTCTTTGTATAATGTCGGAAGTTGTCCACAATTTTATGTAAAAGAGTATAAAACAAATATCCCATATTTATTATGGAATAGTTTATTCTTGGTAGGAATATTATATAAAGAGATGATAAAAATGAGAATTATATTATCCCACATGCAATATGTGAGAGTAATTCTTACATATCTCTTGGTATATAATAATGCCAAGAGTGTCTCTTAAGACATAACATGTGATCATCATCTTGTGCTCTCAAGCATTTTTTTGTATTTGTATGGGGTAATTGTGGAGTTGCTCTATTGTAAGATTCAAGGAGATTTCTAGAGATAATAGAAGACAACCTTCCTGTGGATGTAGCCCAATTGGGTGAACCACGTATATCTGGTGTATTCTTTTTCCTTTTCTCTTACTGTTATTATTATGTTTGATATGTTGTTGGATTCATTATTCTTTTTCCTTTTCTCTTACCGTTATTATTATGTTTGATATGTTGTTGGATTCATAGATAGGAGGTTAGTTTAGTTATCTTTCTATACATGTGATTTCTCACATGGTATAAGAGCTTGGTAGCTAAGATCTACTACCTTCTATAGTTTTATCCAAGTTTAGTTTATTTCTATACCTGTGATTTCTCACATGGTATCAGAGCTTGGTGGCTAAGATCTACCACCTTCTATAGTTTTATCCAACACGGTTATCTTCAAATTTTATTTTGGGCATTGCTATTTTTTGTAGATTTGCCATCAAATCTAGTAGACATTAGGTTTGTCTTCAGATCTAAGCATGATTCTATATGTTTGAGTTTTTAGATTTATTGTAGGTTTCTTGATTCTTTTTCTGTATATCTATATGAAACTTTGATTCTCCTCAAGGAGATCTATCTCTCGGTTATTCAAATCTAGTTTTTTTTTACATCTTTTTTTTTTGCAGGTAAAATTGATGTCGCAACTTTCAAATCCAGTTCTGAAAATTTTGCTGCAGAATACAAAGAAACAAGTTATATATATATATGAGTTTTTTGCGAAAAAATACGTGGTGTGAAAAAAAAATCGTTTGATTTCATGTCCGGAGAGTAGAGATATCGGTGATTTAAAATCAATTATTTTTCAGAAATTTTTTGTACAGACGGAAATATTGCAGAGTTGATATCTTTTGACAGAATATCCATATTTATATTCAGCCTATGCCAATGAATGCAGAATGACCATGCCATTTCCAGAAATAGGTTGTAATAAAAATTCTGATCCATATTGATCGCATTATGATCATTTCAAATTTTCGGCTCAAAACACTTAATCTACTTTCTTTATATATATATATATATATATATATATATATATATATATATATGGTAAGATCTTTTTAGTTTACTCATTTTTTTTTTCCTAGCTTGTCTATTATTTTCATTAGGGTTTACCTCTTGTTAATTTTTTCATCATAATGACTTTAGAAGTAGTTTTTGCTCCTCAACTTGTTGGTTCTAACTATCTTGCATGGAAGAGAAAAAATATTGATGTTCTCAGGAGCAATAATCACTGGAGGTTGGTTAATGGTGAACACAAGAATCCCATTGATGCTAAAGATCTGATTATTTAAGAAATATGTGATCAAGCAAAAGGGCTCATTGGAAAAACGATATTAGATAGTCTTCAGGTAAGTATTGAGGCAGAAGAAAGCCCGATTGAGGTATGGAAAATTCTTGATTCTCTATTTGATAAACCTGTTGATCTATCTGCTTATTACCTAGAAAAGAAAATCCATGAGCTAGATCCTAATAATTTTGATAGGATAAAACTCTATATTGTTGAACTGAAATCTTAAATGAAAAATTAAACAATTGTGGTAAAGATTATAAGAAGACTGATATTGCATTAATCATTCTTATAGAACATAAATTGTCATCTTGTTTTGACATGTTCATCCAAACTAGGAATAGAGCTATTGAAATGTCTAAAGGTACCACAAAACTTACTTTTGATTAATTTTGTAAAGGGTTGATAAATGAACAAGAAAGGTTGATTTCTTTAGGTTAATTAACTTCTCATAAAGCTCTAATGGCACATAATAATAAGAAAACTAAGAAAAAATTTCAGCCTAATACTAAAGGTTCTTGTTCACACTCTTCAACTAATAATTATGGTAATTCTTCTAATGTTACTCATGAAGTTAGTAAGAAGAAGAAAATATATGATCCTTGTAAGTATTGTGGTAAAACTAATCATCCTGAAAATAGTTGCTATAAAGGAAAATGCTTAAATGCTAATGCTAAAAAGCAAGATTCTAATGAACAACAAGTAGTTTTATGTGCATATTTTGTTCAATCTAGTAATTCTTCTAATGTGGAATGGATAATGGATTTTGGTGCATCTAAACATGACAGACAATGCCTCTTTGTTTACATCTTATGACAATAATAAACACTCATCTCAGAAAGTGTTTATTAGTGATGGTAAACAACATGATGTAATTGGTTCTGGTAATGTTTGTAACATCCCTGTTTCCCCCAGCTTGTAATTAATAATTAATTATGACTACCATGCTATGGCATGCATACAATGTAAATGTATTATTGTTTAGATTGCCAATGATTGATTGTGGAGGTGAAGCCTTGAAGTATTGGCCATGATATAACTAGAGGAAAGAGTGAGGAAACTGTAGAGAGGGTTCATTATGTCAAATGACCCAAATTCTCTTTGTTGAAATAATAAGCCTCATCTGGATTCCAAGGGAGAATCAATTAATGAAAGAAGGATCGGTGGTTGAACAATCAACTACCCCCATGAATGGAAGCATGGAGGGTATGGCTGAGGAGACAGAAAAACTGTTGGCCTAAAGTACCACATAGTGCAGTTTTTTTGCAGGCTCAGACTAGCCCGAGTTTCTTCTAACAGAATGAACATGACAGGTCCATAACCTTCCCGAGGAGGAAAAAGGTGTGCAAGAATACACACGAAGGCAGGAAAGAAGGAGACCAAGTCCACAGGGGGCATGCGACCCAGATATGTTGAGAGAAAGAGGAGGAGCGTGTGAGGCTCTCCAACTGAGAAGAATAACATAAGGATTTAAGTCGTTCTGGTTAAAAATGAAAGAACAAGAAAAAGGATCTCAGAGGATTTGCGGAAAACAGGACTTAAGCATAAGGCCGCGAGCTTGATGCTGAGGGAGCATCTGATAAACCTCACAGAGACTGTGACAGAGAAAGAACCTCTGAGAAACTGCAAAGGTTCTCTAGTGATATCATGGCTTGGCACGAGGGTGGCCAGAGTGCTAAGAATGAATGCCTCTGAGCCTATTGTTGGCTGGAAAGACGAACAACCACAGTCAATTGGTCGGTGATCGACTGTAATAGATAAGTATTTTGTTTACCCTGTGCACTTGGATTGAAATGCATGCTTTGAATGTCTGTAATTGTTATTAATTGTGCTTCGCGTGAAATTTATGGTTATAATGCTTACTTCTCTTATGTAAGCCATTGCATTTGAATGGGTGTAAGGTGACAAGTTTGGCCTCTAAGCTAGTTCAAAAATACCTCTCCATGTTTTAGAACTTAAGTTCTATGAATTAGAGGGTGCTCCCTTCAAACCAGTTGTCCAAGAGACCATGAGCTCATGCCCACGACCTTAATCCAAATCTTGGCTAAGAGTTAAAGAGTGTAGCCTCTAGAGCTTGACAAAGTTCCATAGGACTAGGTCCATGGAACCCTTCACTACACTAAAAAATGAGCTAAGTTGTTCGAGACTCCAGGAGTCTGGAACTCCGAGGTGAATGAACACTACAACGTCCAAATGCATCGAAGGTAAGCTGTCAGACCGGTAACTTGATGGATGACCGGCGGCTGGCGGTCAATTACCCGTAATCGTGGGATTTGTCCCCTTGCTAAACCCCAATTATATTCTTGACCACAAAGTAACGTGAGCCTTAGATATGAGGGTACTAGTGATCTCCCTTGATAGTTGGATATACGTCGTGGTGAGTTCAGCATTGACCACTTCGGGAGAGTAGAGGTGTTATAACACCAAAACCCCTGAATTTCGAAGTTGAGAAGCAATGAAGGCTGTAGATCTATGGGTCTACGTGGACACATCTCGACCGTAAGATAGAAGGGGTGTTGGGAGGTCGCTAGCGAGAGTTTGGACTTCGGGGCTCCCGGTGATTTCACAGGTAGTCGATATTAGAGGCTTATGGAGGCTGTCCGTCCGGAGTGATGTGGCATGCTGACATCACCCAGAGTGACGTGGATCCATGTTTGGCATGCCACATGTCACCCCGATTCATGTGTTTTACAGGCCTTATATGCCAATTGGAACGTGACACATGTCACTCATTGATAAGGCCACATGTCATCTTTGTTCTTCATCGTGTGTCATCCCTGGGTGAGTTGTTGTTTGACCTAATGGCTGTTGGGACCCCGGGAGTTTAGGAGTTCAGAAATCCAGAAGAATTGGTATGTTAGAACGTATGCTCCCAAAAGGGATCAAGGCCAGAGCTATGTGGCACTACCTCAGGAGTTTGGGAGTTCAGAACTGCAAGAGACTTGGGATGTTAGAACGTATGCTCCCAAAAGGGTCGAAGGCTGGAGCTATGTGGCAGGACCTCAGGATTTCGGGAGTTCAGAACTCCAAGAGGTTTAGGATGTTAGGATGTATGCTCTAAAGGGGTCGAAGGTTGGAACCATGTGGCAGGAATCCAGGACTTCGGAACTCTAGGAATGATTTAGACATGGATAGGAAGGATGAAGGGTTGAAGGCCCGGTGAATGCGAAGGGGTGGGGAAACATCCCCTATAACCATCTCTCCATTGGCCATGTCATCGCTAAGGAATGAAAACCATGGTCAATTATGTGTCAGGTGGAATGGTATGAATGAGGTGAATCCACGTGGGTGCCACGTGGCCTTTGACCAATGATGCTTGCATAACTTTAGAAGGGCATAAATTCCAATCCAAAGCTCGGATTTGAGCATGGTAATGGTGGTTGGAAAGATCTTGATGAGCAGAAGGTGATGTAGATATTGAGAAGATGATTTGAGATGATGGAGGAAAGTGAATTTTTGATGCCCCATCCCTCAAAAAGGTACTTAACGAGTTGGGTGTGTTACAAATTGGTATCACAATGGGAAACAACACTTGGCCTGCTTGGGATCACGAAAGAGTCAAGTGATTATTTTTCTTTCTTAGAAAACTTTAAGGGAGAGGGCACCCTGCCCTACCCTATCTAGAAAAAAATGATTCAAACACAGGCCTGGATGGGCCAGAGAACAGTCATAAGACTAGTTTACCAAGGCTAAGATGAACCTGTTGAGAGTATTACTATCGTATGAAAATTATCTGCATAAGCTCCTTGGATGTCGAGGGGCATTAATAATAAAACTTGGATGCCTATGGAAAAATATTGAACATGAAAATTAGGCATGTTATAACCTATGGTGGGTTGTAAGGTATGGTCTACTAATGGACATTTTTTATGAGAATGACCTTATTTCAGCGGGACTTAACAACAAGAATGAAATGTTGATAATGTTGCGACCTATTACCTTAGTAAGATATGATTGTAAGGATTAATTAGAGACTGATGCAAGGTCTGATTAAGGAGGTGTCAAAACACCTTTAGATGACCAATGGATCATATTGACATCCAGAGGTGGATGGTAGCCATATGGATATAGCTTGGTATACTCAGATAGCTATAAGAGGGAGTTTAGAAAAAGATTCCCTTGTAGAGATATGTTGACCAAGAATGAATTGAGGCATGCAAAAGAGACTAGAAGTGGTTATCTTACTGTCTTGAGTGATACAATAAATACCTATATGAATTATGAATTATGGAAGGGTTTTACAGTATAAAGGGAAAAGGTGACCCTTGTTGGTTATTGCCATGTAGAGAGGGAACCATCAGTATGAATTATGACTATGAGACTAGTCATATGATTGACTGTAATCCCTCACTAAAGAACACTAATATTAACACTAAAATATCAATGTGAATGAATGAGGTAAAAAGGTGCAAGCGATGCACCCACATATATACAAATATGTGTATACATGCTTAAAAGAATAATATGACTGCAAGCTCTCAACTGAGAGGGAAGCTCAGTGTTGAGTGTCCCTATGAGACTTTTCATAAGGATTGCAACAATATCTTTGGGAGGAGGATTTGGAAGTCTGATATGTCCATGTGTATGAATGGCATGGAAAAGGTGCAAGCAATGAGCTTGCATGATGAATGTTTGGGATATGTGTGTATATGCTTGAGTGCATGGATTTAATGCATTGTGAGGTTTCTTGATATGAAGACTGGTATTAAAACCAAATATATATGAGTGATGTTAAATCTGCAAGTGATGCACATGTATGATGTAAGAATATATGTATACTAAAGGCACGATATGACTGCCTAGATGAGGGAAATGTAAGGAAAGAATTTCACTTGCCAAGATTGAATGAATACCATGGATGCATGGTTGACTTTATTATGAAGGGTCATGAAAGTTTTGTTTTGAGTGATAGCTTGAGGGGAATGTGTTCCATTCCCTCAGGAAATGCTAGTATAAATAGATGAAAGAGTAAAGGAGCAAGGACACTCTGTTGTCATGATAAAAAGAAACATGATTATTTTTTTGAGGACCGCATGAGAACAATTGTGAACAATCATGAGTTAAATGATTTTAATGTAAATATGTATGTGAGCTGCAAACTATACCTATGGTAGATACACATAGGCTTATTATTATGCATGTGGTTAAGTGCCTCATGGATGTAAGTTAACAAAGCAAGGAATATGTGTGGATAAATAATCTGGATGCATAACAAAGATGCATGTTTATATTCCTTATGGAATATTTGCTAAACAACTGAAGCTAACTCAAGGTTGAGGCCATCAAATATAGTGATGGATATGCTATAAGGAAGTTGTATGCCGAAGGAGTTCCCTGTGAAGAAACTATGTAAAGACTCTGTCAGGAAAACATAGTCACAACCTTAATGATTGTTGAAAATTGGACAGTGGGTTGCAAGTATATATATATCATGGATTTCATTCTAAAACAAAATGTATGAGTGGAAGACTAAAAAATGAATGTTGACCATTCTGATAATTGAATGGTAATGTGCAGAATGCATAGGTTCGTGATTCATTATGGACAATTTTTTTTCTATTGGAGCATGCTGATGTATCCAATAGGTTAGGGTGAGCCTAACCAAGGCTGCTCAAGGAAAAGAGCGATAAGATCCCAGCAAGGATTAGATTTCATAAGAAAAGAAGGAGAAAAGGGGGAATACTTTGCTCACCCTAAAAAATCTGAATTGTTAATAGAGTTGTAAGCCTTAGAAGAGCAGTTGTGGAAACAAGTAGAATTGGAAGAAAAAAAAAGGAAAATAAATAAATAAGTAAGTTTGAATGAATAGGCTTGGTTGAGCCATGATAAGTAAAGGCAGTGAGGCCTTGGAAAATAACTTAGTTGGAATAAAAGTTTGGGGCTATGTAGAAGGAGTTGGACCAGGGAAGAGTTCCTTGACCCCTTCTTTGTTGTTTATTGTATTTCTCTGGTACGAGAGATTGATTTACTAATGTAGGTAAGTGTTTTGGAAAAAGGATGTTGATGGTTGTATGATTATAGAATACAATTGAAAATTGGATTTTGATTGCACTAGCTAATACATTAAGGAGTAATGTGGTAGAGTGCATAGAGATATGTTAGGGAATCTCTGAAAACATTTTATTGATTTAAATGCTATGATACATGCATTTTTGTTTTACATGATGATTAATATATATATATATATATATATATATATATATATATATATATATATATATATATATATAAGAAATGATTGGAGCTGTTGGGAAAGGACGTTTGTCAATGGTAGATAACCTATGATAAAGGATAAATGCAAGAAGGTTGTTGTTGAAAGATTGTTAAAGGGAATTTGGGAGCCCCACAGAGCACTACTAATGAGGTAAAAAACAGAAAGAAAAAAAAAAAGGTGCTAGCATCCAGAACATGTATAAAAATGTTCCTACCTATGTGGCATAAGGTATGGAGGGGATTTGGTAAGAATCTTCTCTAAAGTATTTTAATTTCTTACTGATATGAGAATAATTTTGAGTGGCTATTATATGCCATTTCTACCCAAGCAGGGTAATATTCAGGAAAGAAGAATATGAATAATAGAGAGAGGGAGTCTATGCCAGTCAAGGATGAGATATAATCCTTGCAAGAAAGTGCATGAGTAAGGAGTACCATGGGTACAATGACCAATCTAGGGAGATAGGGAATAAAGGTGCTCATAGTTAGCACATTGCATGGAATGCATTGAGGAAATGCATGTTTKSATAAGAGGGAAGACAATGGATTTTCCATTGAGGAAGGAGGACCTTCCAATACTCCATTTGAATTGTGTAGTTGTTAAAGAAAAGAAAAATTGGGTGTCCATGAGTGTTGGCACCCTGGTTACTAATGAAGGAAGAATGCTTGGGTGCATTCAAGAGAAATGATCCAAATGGATATCGGTGGCCTTCCACCTATTCCAACTGGTTCATTTTGACAGTTGTTCAGTTTGGCAATTTTTTCCTATTTTTCGAGTCCCCGACTTCCGAGGCCGTTTTGAGGCCATAAACAACGTTTTTAGGGTTCCCCGTAGTCAAACTACATATAAAGTTTGAATCTGACACCAACATGTGCATTCCTCGGATATACCTTTCCAATGGGATATCCTGCACCTAAAATGGAGATTGTATGCAAAAGTTACGACCCCAGGAAGTTGATGTACCAACTTACCCCAACGGGGCCCACATGAATTTTGGCGCTTCATCTCCTAGGGTTAGGTTTTTGGATGTCTAGGGTTTTGATATTCATGTTTATTGTAAAAAATGTCTTCAAAGCCTCATTATACTCATCTTCTTGTGAATGAGCACAGTCATCACATCTTTTCTCAGAGATAAGCCACCATTATTCCAACAAGCTTGTTTTCAGCTGCATTTTACAGTTTCAGTATATTTCCTTATTAAATAGAAACTAGTTTTATTGTATCTCTGTTATTCCGTGTTAAGCATATTTTAATAATAATCTGTATTCATTTCGTTCTGCTCATAAAATATGGATCAGTGGTATCAGAGCGGTTTGCTCCTTGTCATTCTTAATGCATGTCCCCAACGAGGTCAAGGTACAAAGAATTGGGTCTTGAGCTTGTTTCTCTTGAGGACAAAAGCTATCGCACGCCCAAGCAACCTCCCATGGAAGGAGAAAATAAACATGACGAGACAAGAGATCCGTTCAAAATGTTGATC
>JASDQU010013839.1:45422-65401 GCA_032191745.1 Picea mariana | reverse complement strand
TGTCATTCTTAATGCATGTCCCCAACGAGGTCAAGGTACAAAGAATTGGGTCTTGAGCTTGTTTCTCTTGAGGACAAAAGCTATCGCACGCCCAAGCAACCTCCCATGGAAGGAGAAAATAAACATGACGAGACAAGAGATCCGTTCAAAATGTTGATCGAGGAATCCCTCACGCAACAGAGGAACGAGATGATAGATAGTTTTGCGCAAATCCTTCGACGACTACCAATAGGTGAAGCATCTTCCTCGAGCGAAGGCGTTGCCCCCTTAAAGGTACAAATAAATTTGATATTCCTATATTTGAAGGTCAGATAGATGCAGATGCTATAGATAAATGGTTGAATCTACTAGAAGGGTATTTTTCTGTCCATAACTTTTCGAATAGAGAAAATATTACTTTTGCGCTCCTCAGAGTCGTTCCCCATGTCAAAGATTGGTGGGAAAATTTCTGTCAGAAAAAGGAAATAGAGAAACCCTCATTATTTACAGTCGTTGTCACCTGGAAGTCCTTTAGGGGTGTTATTAAGGAACAATACTACACTGTTAGAAGTTATGACAACATGTATACAAAATGGACCACACTGCGGCAGGAAAGAGATCAAGTAGTGCCAGAGTTCACAAATATCTTCCATACCTTGCGCACCAAGCTGGGTATCAAATATTCTGAGTGACATTGGGTGCTCAAGTATCATGGTGGTATTCATATATACATCCAGGTCGAAATGGATTTTCTGGACATCTCGTCCTTGAGTGCGGCCTATCTATATGTCGTCAAAATTAAGCAGAAACTTAAACAAAAGACGCGACAATTTGGGCCTAGGAACCCTTCACAAAAAAATCAAGGAAAGGGAGACCCCAAACCGCAGTACAAAGGACATATCAAATATGGAAAACATCAGGACAACCAGTCCAAGCTGTAAGAAAATAAGTACACTAGAAAGACGAAGAAAGATACTGGGAAGTGGTGTGACTTCCATAAGATCCCCTGGCATAACACTATTGATTGTCACTCAAAGAAGTCACTAGTGGCTAAGGTGAAGGCCTCTGAATCATATACAAGTTTTGACTCTGAGTCAAAACCAGAAAGGAGGAGATGGGTCATTGAAAGAAAACCCAATGCCACCATTGCTACGACCAAGCTCTAGCCCGATGAACCAAACGAGCTAGAGGAAGGCAAGCACCTTTTTCATTCATAGATGTGGGTGAAAGGCACCCCGTTGCACTTCATCATTGATAATGGTAGACAGAATAACCTCATCTCAGCAGAGGTCATCAAGCGTCTATCCTTGTCGACAATGTCGCACTCGTAGCCCTACACCATCGAATGGCTCCGCCAAGGAAGCGATCTCCGCATCAGCCAACAGTGTCGCATGTCGTACGACATCAAGCCCTTCAAAGACGAGGTATTGTGTGATGTTTCTACTCTCAAAGTTTGTAATGTTATTTTGGTCCAACCTTATTTATGGAAACGTCATGTTGTATATGAGTCTAGGCCTCGCAGTGTTATTATTACTTTGGAGAGAAAATTGTACAGGATACCCGAGGCGGTCCCACATAGTGTTATTTCCTTGATCTCTACCAAGAAATGCAGGAAGGTCATCTCTCAGACTGATAAGTTTGTATTCTTCTTGATTCGCTCTAAGAGTGAGAGAAATATCACAACCACATCCAGGGCCTTCGCGATCGACCTCTCCACACAGCAGAAGCAAGTAGACAAGGTCATGGAAGAATACTCAGATATATTCTCCTCACTTACCGGGGTACCTCTGCACTGTGAGGTCAAGCATCCCATCGATCTGACCCCCGACGCACCGCTACCCAATGGGCTAGTCTACCATCGATCTCTGCTAGAGAATGAGAAGATCAAGCGACAGATCCAAGAACCGCTCCACAAGGGGCATATCTATCCCAGCTCGTCGCCTTGTGGGAGCCCAATTGTGTTGGTGAAAAATAAATATGGGACATGGCGACTCTACATAGATTACCGGGCCTTGAATAAAATTACAGTCTAGAACCAGTACTCGTTTCCCTGAATCGACGACCTCCTTGATCATCTCACATGGGCCAAATACTTCAGTAAGATTGATCTGAAGTCTGGCTACCACTAGGTATTAATATAATAGACAGACGTATGGAAGACCGCCTTCAAGTCAAAAGAATGTCTTTTTGAATGGATGGTCATGCCCTTTGGATTGACAAATGCTCCAACAACTTTCATGAGGATAATGGACGAAATCCTACGACCTTTCACCAATACTTTTATAATGGTGTATCTGGATGACATCCTCATATACAACAAAACTTGGGAATAACACTTGCAGCATATTCAACAGGTTCTGCACACCCTCTGGCAACATAAGTTATATGCCAACTTGGGAAAATGCTCATTTGACATGGACATGGTCAATTACCTTGGCTACATCATTGATCATAATGGTGTGCATGTGGATCCATCCAAGATCCAGGTCATCCATGATTGACCAGCCCCAACCACACTCACTGAACTTCGAGGCTTCTTGGGCCTTGCCAATTTCTATCGCAGGTTTGTTTTGGGATTCTCCCATATTGCATGGGCCCTCAGCCAAGTAACCAGGGGTGGCAGTAAGGAAAACTTTGTGTGGGTCCTATCCCAAAAATAATCGTTCAATTATTTGAAGTAGCGCTTGTGCACATCCTTGATACTTTCATTACTGGACCTGCAACAACCCTTTGAGATAGATACATATAATTCAAAATATGTTGTGGGCATCGTTCTCACTCAACACGACCACCCCATGGCCTATCATAGTGAGACACTATTAGATATTGGTCATAAGTACCCTACTTGCGACAAATAAATGTACTCCATTGTGAAAGCCCTCCACCAATGGAGATATTACATTCTTGGGAATGAGACAATTGTCCACACTGATCATAAACCATTGCAGTTCATGCAGACATAAGGAAAATTGCAGAATGACCGCCATCAGAAATGGTCCACATACTTGCAGCAGTTCCACCTCAACATCAAGTATAAAACAGGAAGTACCAATCGAGTCGTTGATTGTCTCAGTCGACCTCCAGTCATGACACTCACTACAGTGTTAGACTCTTGCAACCACGAGGCCTCTGGATGGCCCCACCTCTATGAGACAGACCCTAACTTTTCCACCACCTACCAAATGTTGGGCGCAAACTCAGTTGTCGCTAATTTCCAACTTTAGGATGAACTATTGTGACATCTGGTCCATCTCTGCATTCCCTCAAGCAAGCGAGCGAAGCTGATTTGGGAATCCCACTATAGTCGGGTGGCAGGATACTTTGGTGTCGAAAAGACAGTGGTAGTGTTGTTGAAGCATTTCTATTGGATGAAAATTTGACATGATGTCAGCAAGTATATTAGGTCATGCACTGCCTGCGCTATTGCCAAACCGACCACTAAGAAACAGGGCTTGTACACCCCTCTTCCTACTCCTGACAGGCCATGGGAATCCATCTCAATGGACAACATGTTGGGACTTCCGTCCACCAAGAGTGGAAATGACTGTGTTTTTGTGGTTGTTGATCTCTTTTCCAAGATGACGATTATGGCCGTCTGCAAGAAGAGCATTACAACAGAGGCCACTGCCAAGCTATTCTTTGAACGAGTATGGGTACATTTTGGAATCCCACAAACCATTGTCTCATATCGGGTCAAACCCTTCCTCAACACATTCTAGTCGATCCTATGGTCACCGTTGGAAACTAATCTCACCAAATCCATTGCCTTCCACCCCCAGACAGATGGTTAAACTGAGGTTGGAAATCAAATGATCGTGTATATACTATGCATGTACAATTCCAAGCACCACCGCACATGGTATGAGAGTCTTCCCCATTTTCAACATATCTACAACCAAGCCCTACATAGCTCAACCGGCCACAACCCCTTTAAGGTGGGGTTGGGATTCCAACTATTGGGTCCCATGGATGTTGCACTACCCCTTGTGGCCACCTCGATCGAATCATCCCCTGCTCCAACTGAAGCTGACAAATCCACCTAGTTCATTGAGCGGATCCAACACATCCACTAACAAGTTCAAGATATTTTACAGAATTCCAATGCCAAGTGCAAGAAGCACCATGATCAACACAGGGTGCCACATAAGTTTCAGGTGGGAGACAAAGATTGGTTGCACTTGCAGAAAGAACGCCTTATAGGGCCCCATAGGAAGCTTCACCCACTCCATTATGGACCTTACACCATCACCAAGGTTATGGGTGACAATGATTTTGAGCTCAACATTCCCCATTTCCTTAGCCTGCACCCATCATTCAACGTGGCTCTCCTTCGACCATATGTCCCACCATTATTGGACACCTCAAAGATAACAGAACAATTGACACCAATAGAGTTAAACCCTCAATGCATGTGACAAACATATAGTGATCAGATTGTGTAATATACCAGATATAAAAAGTATGCATAACATAAATAAAATGCTAGAAATGGAAGAATAACAACAATATAACTAGAACAATCACCACAATAACATTGAAATGATATAAGAATAACAAAAGGAATAACACTTTGATTCTGAGAGCAATGTTCACGAGCCTCTTTGAGGGGGCAACCTCCAGTCGAGCAGAGCTCTATTACAATAATATCCAAGCTAGGGTTCTCATACCCTCAACTCCTATTTATACTAAATATGTCTATCAAAAGAATCATCTAGAGGAAGATTCTTCTAGAAGCAGAAGCTTCTATTAGGTCTTCTTACATTCGACTTATTCTATTTTATTGAAAGGACTTATTAATATTTACCTTTATTACATCTGAATATATTGTTCTACCTATGTGCGGGCTAGGACCCTAACATGTCCTCCCCCTTAAAACAACCTTGTCCTCAAGGCTTGAGATGTGGAAATTGTTGCAGAATGGTAGCTGGTTCCCAAGTGGCATCTGTTGGAGTGGTATCTTTAACATTTCCTTGATGGTTCTCTAATGTAGGCGATTCTCACGGTGGTCCAAAACTGCTTGTGGTTGTAGCCAAATGGATCCTTCTTTGGCTAACTTGGGAAGGTTGGTTTGGATTTGGCACTTAGTTCCAATCACCTTCTTTAAGCATGAAACATGAAAAACATGATGTAGCTTTGAATGACTGGGCAAAGCTAACTGATAGGCCACCTGTCCCACACACTTGAGAATGGTATAAGGACCATAAAATTTGGGTGCTAGCTTCTGACAATGCTCGGCCTTGAGGGAATTTTTCTTGTAAGGTTGCAATCGAGGAAACACTTGATCCCCTTCTGCAAATTGAAGTTTAGAGTGACCTTGATCTGCTTGTTGCTTCATGCGATTCTGTGCCATTACCAAATTCTCTTTGAGGGTACGGAGAATAGCCTCTCGAATTGTAAGCGTTTGGTCAACTGCCTGGACCTTCGAGACACCAGGTAAGTATGAGAGAACTGAAGGTGGATTTTGTCCATATACCACTTCAAAAGGATTCATGCATGTAGTTGTATGGTATGAAGTGTTGTACCACCAATCAGCTAGGGGTAACCATTAAGCCCATTGATTTTGCTTTTCCGAGGAAAAACACCTCAAATATGTTTCCAAACACTTGTTGAAAACATTCGTTTGGCCATCAGTCTGGGGATGATAAGCTATGCTGAGATGCAATTGGGTGCCTTGTAGCTTGAACAGTTCTTCCAAAAAATTGCTGGTGAAAGTTGGGTCGCGATCAGAAACAATAGAATGCGGCATGCCATGAAGCTTGAAGACATGATCCATGAAAAGTTGAGCCACCGTGGATGTTGTAAATGGGTGTTGAAGAGCGCAGAAATGAGCATACTTGGAAAGGTGATCAACAACCACCATGATGAATAATTTATTTTCCGATTTGGGTAAGCCTGTAATAAAATCAATAGATATATCCCTCCAAATAGCAAGTGGAATCGGAAGCGGTTGTAGTGTGCCCAGAGATTTGACTGTTTTTCCCTTGTTGCGTTGACACACATCACATTCAGCGAAAAAATTATGAATTTCTTGTTTCATACCATCCCAGCAAAAAGAACGTTTGACCCTATCATAGGTTTTGGTGAACCTGGAGTGCCCCGCTGTGGTTGTAGAATGAAGCTCAGAAAGTACCGTGGATTTAAGTTTTAATTGTTTACTTTAATACAAACGACCTTTGTATCGAAGCTCATCATGGAGCCAAGAGTACCCTGGGGGAGCTGGAGCATTGGACTGCAATTATTGGATCATATGCAAACTTTTGGGATCTTGTAGCCATTCCTGGCGAACGACTTGGAGCCAATTTGGTACAATGAAAGAAAGAGAAAAAAGGGATCCTTCATCTTCATATTTTCAGGAAAGTGCATTCACAACCACATTGTCTTTTCCTTTCTTGTAAATGATCTCATAATCATATCCAAAGAGCTTAGTCACCCATTATTGTTGCTCCGGGGAGGAAATGCATTGTTCCAGAAAATACTTGAGTCTTTGATGGTCTGTCTTAATTTGGAAGTGTTTCCCCAATATATAAGGGCACCACAGATCAACAACATGAAGAATAGCCAACATTTCCTTTTCATAGATTGATTTGCCCAGATTTCTTTCAGACAGTTGCTTGCTGGTAAAGGCCAAAGGCC
This sequence comes from Picea mariana, assembly GCA_032191745.1. Taxonomy (NCBI): domain Eukaryota; kingdom Viridiplantae; phylum Streptophyta; class Pinopsida; order Pinales; family Pinaceae; genus Picea; species Picea mariana. The sequence goes on along the minus strand of JASDQU010013839.1, from coordinate 58,789 downwards.
GACCCTATTGCATAAGGACAACACCAATTCCTTTCCCTGAATCATCACATTCCAAGACAAAGGTCTTTGTGAAATCAGGAAGGGTCAGGACTGGAGTGGTGCACATGGCCATCTTCAAGGTTTGAAAAGCTTGAGAAGCTGTTGGAGTCCAAGTGAAAGAGTTATTTTTTAGGAGTGCAGTGAGAGGTGTTGCAATCTTTCCATAATTCTTAACAAACTTGCGATGATAACCTGTTAAGCCCAGAAATCCACGTAATATTTTGAGAGTCTTTGGGTGAGGCCATTCTTGCATAACTTCAATCTTTTTAGGATCCACCCTGACATCGTCCTTGCCAACCAAATGACCCAAGTACTCGAATTTTGAGGCGCCAAAAGCACATTTAGACTGTTTTAGGAAAATTGGGTGTTGAGAGAGTAGATGGAGAACTCGATCCACATGAGCAAGATGGTCTGTCCAGGTTTTGCTATAGATGAGGATATCATCAAATAAAACTAAGACAAAATGACGGAGAAAAGGACGGAAGACATTATTCATGAGGCTTTGGAAGGTGGAGGGGGCATTAAACAAGCCAAAGGGCATGACCAAAAACTCATAGTGGCCCTCATGAGTTCTAAAGGCAGTCTTGGGAATGTCTGCCTCTTTCATACGTATATGGTGGTAGCCAGAATGAAGATCAAGTTTAGTAAAGAACTAGGCGCCACTCAATTCATCCAAGAGGCCATCAATGACAGGAATGGCAAATTTTTCTTTAATGGTAAGTTTGTTGAGGGCACAAAAGTCAGGACACATTTTCCAAGAACCTTCTTTATTCAGGACCATGACCACAAGAGAAGAGTAGGGGCTCATACTAGGGCGAATAACGCCTGCATTAAGGAGTTCCTGGACCATTTTCTCAATTTCATTTTTTTGGGAAAAGGGGTGATGATACAGACGGATATTGGGAGGAAGGCTTCCTGGTATAAGGGGAATCGAATGATCATGAACACCACGGGAAGGAGGGATTCCTTGGGGAGTGGAAAATACCACTTGATGTTTAGCCAGGATGGATTCAAGGTCTTGTGGCATCGAGGGTGTCTCTGTTGCTTGGATGGCATGGAGTTGGGCAATAACACCAAAATGACCTTTTTTGAGCAGCTTTTCCATGCAATGGGAACTAATGATCTCAGGTGAACTGGCGTTGATGCCTTGGAACTTATATTGGTGGCCCTCCTGGTCGAATTGCATTGTTAATTCCTTAAAATCCATGAGAATGGGACCCAAAGTCCTTATCCAGTCTACACCCAACACAATGTCACAATCGCCCATGTTGATAGAAAACATATGAGATTTCAGGTGGTAGTCACCAATTTGGAGACGCACATTTTCACAATGCCCTCCACATTTCATGGAGCCACCATTGGCAATCATGATTTGAAAATTATTGACGACATGGATGTAGCATTGAGTTTCTTGGGAAATGCAGCGATGAATAAAATTATGGGTGCTTCCACTATCAACCAGAATGATGACCTTCCTATGCTTGATGTAACCGATGAGCTTGAGGGTTTTGGGAGCAGAGAAGGCAGTGAGAGCATTGAGGGAAATGACCGGTTCTACTTCGGGAGGGTCTGAGGGAGGGGTTATGTCAGTGGTTTCAGGTGATTCGGACACAAGGGAAGTTTCAACATCATCTTCCAAAATATCCTCCGAGATGACCATAAAAATCTTTTTTTCCTTACACTTGTGGCCCGAGAAATATTTGTCATCACAATTATAACACAGGCCTTTGAGTTGGCATTCATCCATTTCAACCCTGGTCAATTTTTGGATCTTTAGTGGAGCGAAGGGAGTAGTGGGATTTACTGGTTTAGGGTGAGAGATAAAAGAGGGTTTCCGGTTTTGAGAAAATACAACCTGTTGTGATTCTTTATCTCTTTTAGTAGCCTCCACCCAACTTTGAGGCCGAGCCATGAGGATATGGGCCCAAATCTCATTCTTGAGGCCACTGATAAAACACTCTCAGAAAAAGGCATCAGACATGCCCTCTGTCTGAAAAGCCAGGTGCTCAAAGGAAGCTATAAAGTCTTCCACTGTTCCTGATTGTTTCAACTTTGTCAAACGACCCAAATGGTTGGTGTCAGTGTCAAAGCGTTCATAAAGCTCTGCCATAAAGTGTGTCTAAGAAATATACCCTTGACGGAAAGTTTTTCTCCATTGCCACCATCGCCAACGTTTTTGATCTATATGGAGAACACCATACCGGAGTTTGGCCAAGTCATATGTAATGCCATATAAAGAGAAATAATGTTCCATTTGGGTTACCCAACCAGTGGGATCCGAGCCATCAAATTTGATCACATCCACCTGTGGGAGGCGTAGGTCATGTTGAAAGTGATGGTGCTGAAAGTTATGGGAATGAGAGGAATTTTCAACTTCAGTATGTGAAGGTGGGTCAAATAAAGGGTTATCTGTAGGGATATGCAACTTGGTGCAGAGCATCAAAACGACAGATTCAAGATGGGTAGTCAGGTCTTGTTTGATTGCCTCCATTGAGGACTGCATGGTTGTATTGATGGAGAAAACATTGGCAATGAGTTGTTTCACTTCTTTTTGGGTCTCGATGGGATTATATTGCAAGGTATTAAAGCGAGCTTCCAAGTCTTGGCTATGGGTATGGGCCATGAGGACGAGGGAACTGAAATGGGACGGTTGGGGTCAAAAATTTTGCTGAAAAATGATATGTATGAGTGTGATAAGGGCGAAGATATGAATCGAATGGAATAGGTCTTAAATAATGGTGCAAAAATTTCCAGACTCCGGTCTGAAGAATACTGCAGTGATGAAATACCCAAATTCTTAACCAGGAAGAAATGTGTAGTGACTTGGCAACCCGAACATAGTTGCATGGGAATAGATCTTGTTTGTTTTAATTTGTTTATGTTTTTGTCCCCAAGGGTTAGGTATTCAAGGGTTCTACAGACAAGGGTTTGCCCTATGCTATAGCTCTCTGATATACGTGTGGGGTCCAACAGTAGTACTCGGCCCAATATCTTAGGGCACTAACTAAGGAGGCTAGGCCGTACCCTTAGCCATACTACTCGACTACCCAGGTACTAGAGAGTATCTTCCCGAGTGTTGTTCTCGGTGGCACTATAGCATTCAGGTGACCGATTGGTTTATCTAAAGAGGGCTTTAGGTAATTTAGGTTGATTCGTACACAGGTGTTGTCTAATGCGCTACCACTCGAAGGGGTACCAACATGGGTTACAAGGGTGGCCTACAGATGTACTCTTAAGTACCACTTGTATTTCCTGCGTGTATGAATTCCTCAATCGTGGGTTTATGTGCGTAACGACAGATCTTTGTGGCTTAAAGATGTCGGAATACATCTCTACCCTGAAAAAAATTACCCACAATTTATGCCAAGGAAAGTGCTCTGATACCACTTGTAATATACCAGATATAAAAAGTATGCAGAATAGAAATAAAATGTTAGAAATGGCAGAATAACAACAATATAACTAGAACAATCACCATAATAACACTGAAATGATATAAGAATAACAACATAAATAACACTTTGATTCTGAGAGCAATGTTCACGGGCCTCTTCGAGGGGGCAACCTCCAGTCGAGTAGAGCTCTATTACAATAATATTCAAGATAGGGTTCTCATAACCTCGAATCCTATTTATACTAAATATGTCTATCAAAAGAAGCATCTAGAGGAAGATCCTTCTAGAAGCGGAAGCTTCTATTAGGTCTTCTTACATTCAACTTATTATATTTTATTGTAAGGCCTTATTAATATTGACCTTTATTACATCCGAATATATTTTTATACCTATGTGCGGGTTAGGACCCTAACAGATTGTGGACACACAGGTCAAGGGAACTCGACAACAAAGGATCCAGCTTTATCGAGTTGTTAAAGCAGGGCAACTCTTGCACCAAGGCAAGTGGCTCACCCGGGGCCAAATTCAACAGAAATTTCCCCATATGATGGGGGAACTCAACGCAATGGAGACCATTGCTTCCTAATGGGGGAGAATTGATCCAGATGGATATTGGTGGCTTCCCACCTATTCCAACTGGTTCATTTTGACAGTTTTCCAGTTTGGCATTTTTTTCCTAGTTTTCAGGTCCTCAACTTCTGGGGCCGTTTTGAGGCCCTAAACAATGTTTTTAGGGCTCGCCATCAGGGATGATTTTAAGGATGAAAATTTATTTTAAAATGTAGAAACCTTGGTGAATCTTACTAATCCTCCATATGCCAACTATAAATGTTTGGCGATATTTTTGTAAAAATATTCAAATTTCTAAGGATTTTATATAGTTTTTATAAAATTTTGGCGATTTTTAAGGTAAAATAATTTTATCCTATAGAATTTGGGCAAATAATTTTTAAAATAGAGAATCTTGTTTTTGGAAAAACCATGGAAAATTAGCCCATGAGAGAAATTTAGCCCCTAAAATCATCCATGCTCGCCATAGTTAGAACATAGACAGATTTAGAGTCTGATGACAACATGTGCATTCCTATGGAAGATCGCCTAAAATGGAGATCGTATGCAAAATTTACGACCCCGAGAAGTTGATGTACCAACTTACCCCAACGAGGCCCACATGACTTTTGGTGCTTCATCTCCTAGGGTTAGGTTTTTAGATGTCTATGGTTTTGGGATTCATGTTTATTGTAAAAAATACCTTTAGAGCCTCATTGTACTCATATTCATGAGAATGAGCGCAATCATCACATCTCTTCTCAGAGATAAATCGCTACCATTCGAGCAAGCTTGTTTTCCGCTGCATTTTACAGTTTCAATGTATTTCCCTATTGAATAGAAACTAGTTTTACTGTATCTCTGTTATTCTGTGTTAAGAATCTTTTAATAATAATATGTATTCACTTCATTCTACTCATAAAATCTGGATCAAGAAACTTTTAGTTTCATATGTGTTGATTTGGGATCATGAACATCCTGTAGCAGGAAGCACAGTCCTACTGCAATAATGAATGAGAAGGAATAATCCATATGGTGAAGAGGTTGGTTAAGCTTGCTGGAAGATTGGTTGTTGTCATTGATGTCAACCCTAGTCATGGGTTTTGGACCGTAAAATTGATAAAGGTATTTGGACATGAAGGACAATGCACATGCATATACAACACCCATGAATGGATAGTATACATCATGTTATTTCCGGTGGTATGTGGCACATCACGTGGATCCTCATGGTTGAGGAGAAGTGAATTTTTGAAGATGACAAAGTGAATTGAAGAAGGAAGTACATGTAGGCCCTGGAGATAATTAAAGAAAAGAATTACAAAATAAGAAAGTGTCAGGTCGGCCCTAATGTTAAAAGGAAGTGACATAAATGGTATAAATAAACATAATTAGACATTCATTTTGATACAAGTCGAAATTCAGAGGAAATAAGAAGTAAAGAAGGCCGGATTTCAAGGGAGGATGAAGTCTTTTGGTGATGTGTTCTAAGGTATGTTATTTTTAGGTCATCTTACCATTTTTACTATAACTTTTTTTCTAGAATGATTCAGATGGTGAAATCGCTATGGTATTGAGAAGACATGTCAAGGTACCTTTGGTAAAAATTCCAGCTCTTGATTCACTATAATTATGGAGATACACGCTGTGGAAGATAGGGTTTGTGACCAATCCTAAAGCTAGTCAATAAACAGGTGTTCCGGGTAAAAAAGTCATAACTTCTTCATCGAGAATCCAAATGATGTGGGGAAATTTCATTGGAAAGAGTACACACTTTAGTTTCTTTTGTGCGAGTTTCAGAATCAGATGTTAAATATTGAGCGCGGGGCATTCTGTACAAGTTCAGTCTCCTGAATAGACCAGAATTGAATAAAGTCTACCATTCTTTCTATAACTTCTTTTTGGGGAGGATTCAAGGAGTGAAACTTGGATGAGTTTCAGAGAATACATTGAGTAATATTATATATAGGATCAAGAGTACTCCAAGAATTGAAGAATTTCATAAATTGNTTGTATATTCCTTTTGGAGGTTTATCCCTCCCTTTACATTTGGAAGTTGTAGCTACCTTTGGAAGTCATTACTTCCCTTGAACAATAACTATTGATTATTTCTCATATATTGTGCATGGTGTATTGTGGTGTTTTGGTGTAACTCTTATACTATTGTTCATTGCTCATTGGATATAGTTGAATGGTTTAAGTATAAGTTGAAAAAGGTTTTAAATTGTACTTGATATTGATTCACCCCCCTCTCAGTATCAACAAAGCTCCAACACACCATGACAAAGTGTTTGTCGTAAAGTGTGGCAAACTTGAAATCAATGCAAGGGTGCATTGGGTATGGATGTGGCCATGAATATTGGCACATTGATTAAATTCATTTGATATTTGAATTGCATTTGGAAAATTTAGTATGTTGAAAGGATGCATATGTTGATATTTTATTTTTCTTTGTACCCTTGAATAGATGAAAATGACTTGGAATGTTAGCATGCATAGTTTTGAAAATATAAAGTGCATGAAAACTAACAATTTGTTTGGTTGAGGAATGTTGAAATTGCAGGAAGAAAAGGGTCTTGGATATGGCAGTGTTGTAATCCCATAAGGAAGACCAATTGTCTACTGAACTAAACTGCTATGGGGAGGAAAGTCCCATACTTGTGAATCTATTTTCTGTGCAGAACATGTCTAGAAATAAATGTGGAATTTGGAAATCCATGGGTGACAGATTTGCAAGAAAATTTTGAATTTGAAATTGATGATAATATCTCATGATTTTTGTATACCTATGATACAGGTGAAATGGAAAATATATGTATAGGGAAGACATGTAAAGACTGTCAAGCTGGAAAGCATGAAAACGGCTATTGATTGGGATAGGAGAACCCTGTGGTAAGAAATGATCACCCTAGAATATGTTGTGTTGTGGCAACACAATCCAGAGGGACACCTTGGCAGAGAAAGTCTGAGGGACGCCTTGACTATAAGGCTCAATGAAGTCTCTGTAACTATTCTTGTGTGAGAAATCCTTGACAATGCAATATGGATCACCCGAGGGACTGTATAACAGAGAAGGGAATGCTTGAGCCTGAGCCTGGAGAGTGAGTGACCAAAAGGAAGAGGAGACTTTGATAATTCTCATACACTATTGATTGGGATCATGCACACAATGGGTATGTCCAGGAAAAACAGTGATAAACGATAAAAAGACAACCATGTGGATGAAAATCCACGAACTACATAGATAACTATTGTGCTAAATTATGAAATTTTCCTCTTGAATTTTGAACAACAGTAAGATGTTTTTGCATGAAATTGTGATTAAGATGTTTGTTGTCCAAAATTATTGAAGGAATGTGATGAAGGCCAAGAGTCTGGAAAGGACCTGACCAAGAAAGAGGATCAATATTTCTGAAGCAATTGAATGACAAAGCCATGGAAGGTGTTACTAAGAAAGAACACCAAGGACGGTGTTCCTTTAAAACGGGAGGGGATTGTAACACCCCTATTTCCCCCAACTTGTAATTAATCATTAATTATGACTACCATGCTATGGGATGTGTAGAATGTAAATGTATTATTGTTTATATTTCCAACGAATGACTGTGGGGGTGAAGCCTTGAAGTACTATCCATGATATCACTAGAGGAAAGAGTGAGGAAATTGTAGAGAGGGTTCATTATGTCAAATGACCCAAATTATCTTTGTTGAAATAATAAACCTCATCTAGATTCCAAGGGAGAATCAGTGAATGAAAGAAGGACTGGTGGTTGAAAAATCAACTACTCCCATGAATATAAGCATGGAGGGTTTGGCTAAGGAGACAAAAAAACTATCAACCTAAAGTACCATAGGGTGTAGTTTTCTTGCAGGCCCAAACTGACCCAAGTTTCTTCTGACAGAAGGAACATGACAAATCCAGAACCTTCCCGAGGAGGAAAAAGTCGTGAAAGAATACACACGAAGGCAGATAAGAAGGATACCAATCCCATAGGGGGTATTCGACCCATATATGCAGAGAGAAAGATGAGGAGCGTGTGAGGCTCTCCAACTGAGAAGAATAACAGAAGGATTTAAGTCGTTATGTTTAAAAAGGAAAGAACAAGAAAAAGGATCTCAAAGGATTTGCATAAATAAGACCTGAGCAAAAGGTCATGAGCTTGATGCTGAGGGAGCATCTGATAAACCTCATAGAGACTGTGACAAAGAAAGAACCTCTGAGAAACTGCAAAGGTTCCCTAGTGATATCATGGCTTGGCACGGGGGTGGCCAGAGTGATAAGAATGAATGCCTTTGAGCCTATGGTTGTGTGGAAAGGCGAACACCCATAGTCAGTTGGTCGGTGATCGACTGTAATATATAAGTATTTTGTTTACCCTATGCACTTGGATTGAAATGCATGATTTGAATGTCTATAATTGTGATTAATTGTGCTTTGTGTGAAATTAATGGTTATAATGCTTACTTCTCTTATGTAAGCTATTTCATTTGAATGGGTGTAAGGTGACAAGTTTAGCCTCTGGGCAGATTCAAAAATACCTCTCCATGTTTTAGAACTTAAGTTCTATGAATTGGAGGGCACTCCCTTCAAACCAGTTGTCCAAGAGACCACGAGCTCATGCCCACATCCTAAATCCAAATCTTGGCTAAGAATTAACAAGTGTAGCCTATGGAGCTTGACAAAGTTCCATAAGACCAGGTCCATGGAATCCTTCGCTACACTAAAAAAGGAGCTAAGTTGTTCAGGACTCCAAGACTTCGGAACTCCAGGGAGAATGAACACTGCAACATCCAAATGCGTCGAAGGTGACCTGTCGGACCGGTAACTTGACGGATAACCGACGACCGACGGTTAGTTATCCGTAAACGTGGGATTTGTCCCCTTGCTAAACCCCAATCATCTTCTCAGTCATGAAGTAACGTGAGCCATATATCTGGGGGTACTTGTGATCTCCCCTGATAGTTGGACCTTTGCCGTGGTCAGTCCGACGTTGACCACTTTGGGGGAACAGAGTAGTTATAACACAAAAACCCCCGAATGCCGAAGTTGTGAAGAAATGAAGGTCGTATATCTATGGGTCTATGTGAACAAATCTCAACTGTAGAATAGAAGGGGTGTTGGGAGGTCGCTGGTGGGAGTTTGGACATCGGGGCTCCGGGCGATTTCATAGGTAGTCGAGATTAGAGGCTTCCGGAGGCTGTTTGTCCGGAGTGACGTGGCACACTGACATCACCCAGGGTGATGTGGATTCATGTTTGGCATGCCATGTGTCACCTTGATTCATGTGTTTTATAGGCCTTATATGCCAACTGGAACGTGACACGTGTCACCCATTGATAGGGCCACGTGTCATCTCTGTTCTTCGTCGCGTGTCACCCCTAGTGTGCGCTTGTTTGACCTAAGGGATATTGGGACTCTGAGAGTTTAGGAGTTCATAACTCTGGGAGACTTGGGATGTTAGAACGTATTGTCCCAAAAGGGCCCAAGGCTAGAGCTATCTAGAAGTACCTCGAGAGTTCAAGAGTTTGGAACTCCGAGAGACTTGGGATGTTAGATCGTATGCTCCCAAAAGAGTTGAATGTCAAAGATACGTGGCAGGACCTCGAGAGTTCATAACTTCAAGAGGTTTAGGATGTTAGGATGTATGCTCCAAAGGGGGTGAAGGCCGGAACCATGTGGCAGGACTCTGAGAATGATTCATACATGGATAGGAAGGAGTCGGGACGAAAGGCTGAAGGCCCGATGAACGCAAAGGGGCAGGGACACATCCCTTGTAACCGTCTCTCCAGCGGCCATGTCATCGCTAAGGGATGATGACCATAGTCAAGTTTGTGCCAGGTGGAATGGTACAAATAAGGTGAATCCACGTGGGTGCCATGTGGCCTTTGACCAATGATGCTTGCAGAACTTCGAAAGGGCATAACTTCCAATCCAGAGCTCAGATTTGAGCATGGTAATGGTGGTTGGAAATCTCTTGACAAGAAGAAGGTGATGGAGATGTCGAGAATATGATTCAAGATGATGGAGGAAAGAAAAATTTTGATGCCCCATCCCTTAAAAAGGTACTTAAGGGGTTGGGTGTGTTACAATGTTCAAGTTACTAATGGTCAGTTAGAAGATGTTTTTCACATTCAAAACATGCCCATCAACTTGCTTTCTATTTATATTGCATGTCAGAAAGGATATAAATTTGAAGTCTGGCCAGATAAATATGTTTTTAAATATATCAACCAAAATTGGTTTGTTCAGGTCAAGTTGATCATGACACTGGTTTATATAAGTTTGTTGGTTTTAATTCAACTAAAAGACAACCATTTTATTTGTATGTTGCTCACGCTGATGAATTAAGTCAATTATGGCATGCAAGATTAGGTCACTTGAATTATGGTAAAATGCAATTGTTATTTAAAATGGTACATGGATTTCCTAATATTTCATCTACTAAAGGTGTTTGTGAAGGATGTGTGCTTGTTAAACATCATAGAGAAATGTTTGAAAAAGGTGAAGCTTGGTATGCTAAAGAACCCTTTCAATTAATTCATAGTGATATTTGTGGTCCACTTGAAACTCCTTCTCTATCTCATGCAGTTTATTTTCTTAATTTTATTGATGACTTTAGCAGAAAAATCATGGGTTTATTTTCTGAAACATAAAAGTGAAACCTTTGCTAAATTTCAAGAATTTAAATCATTTGTTGAAAAAGAATCTGGTAAAAGTATTAAAACCTTGAGATCAGATAATGGGGGGAAATTCATTAAGAAATAATTTGAAACATATTTTTCCAAGCATGGAATTCAACATCAAAAGATTGTTCCTTATACGCCTGAAAAAAATGGGGTTATTGAAAGAAAAAATAGGACTTTGATTGAAATGGCTAGATGTATGCTATATTCTAAAGGATTACATAAAAAAAATTGGGCTGAAGCCATTTGTTGTGATAAATTTGTTTTAAACAGAGTTCCTACAAAAGCAGTCATGCATGTTAGCCCTGAGGAAAAATGGAATGGAAGAAAACCCAATATAGGTAACTTTAAGATATTTGGCAGTAAATGTTGGGCTCATATTCTTGCTGAAAAACGAAAAAAGTTAGAAACCAACTCTCATAAATGTATTTTCATAGGTTATGTTGAGGATTACAAAGCTTACAAGTTGTTTGACCCTTCCACCCAAAGCGTCATTATCTGGCGAGATGTTCACTTCAAGGAAGTCTCTCCACCACCTAAGTCTGTTGAACCTCATGTTACCTTGAATGTGACATTGTCTCTTGTTACACCTATATCTGTCATCCTTTCTTCCATCTCTATGCCTACTGTTGATTTGATTTCACCCTCTTCTTCAAATATTCCACCTAAATGTCTTGAATTTACCTGAAGTAACTTTTGTTGTTTCTCATCTTCTTGTTTGGGCCCAAAAAACTATTGAATTTGCAGGTAGTGAGATCTATAATCATTCTGATACTTGTAAAACTAGATCTAACTTTTCTCTTATGACCAAAGTATTAGCCATAAATGATCCTACTACTTATTCTCAAGCTAAGGGTCAACCTCATTGGGAACAAGCTATGACTAGTGAATATGAATCTCTAATAAAGAACAAGACATGGACTCTTGTTCCCCTTCCTCTGGGAAAAAAATTAATTGGTTGTAAATTGGTATATAAAACAAAGTTTACTGCAGAAGGTCATATTAAAAAGTATAAAGCAAGGTTAGTTGCAAAAGGTTTTAATCAACAACAAAGTATTGATTATAATGAAACTTTTTCTCATGTTGCTAAAATGAATACAATAAGAACCATTTTATCTCTTGCTGCATCTTATAAATGGGAAATACACTAAATGGATGTTAAAAGTGTTGTTTTGAATGGTGATCTTAATTAAGACATTTATATGCAACAATCCCCTGGCTTTGTTACAGCTAAAAATTCTAACTTAGTATGCAAATTACACAAGTCTTTGTATGGTCTCAAGCAGGCACCGAGGGCTTGGTATGACCAAATTGATGCATATTTATTGAATAATGGTTTCAAGCGGTGTATATCTGATCCAAATTTGTATGTTAAGGACTTTGGTGATCATGTCCTCGTTATTGTCTTATATGTGGATGATCTTATTATCACTGGAAACCAACTTGTATTAATTCAAAATATGAAAAGTGATCTTCAAAAGCAGTTTTAGATGACATATCTTGAAATATTGCACTCTTTCTTGGGTCTTCAGATTTGGCATATGGCCAATGATATTTTTCTCTCTCAGCCAAAGCATATTTATTGACTCGTTTCCATATGAGTGATTGTAATCCCTCTCCCACACCATTTCATTCTGGTGTTAAGTTAATTGTGGAATGTACTACTCCTCTTATTGATGCTACACTGTACCATCAGCTTGTGGGAAGTTTGATATATTTGACACACAATATGCCCAATATCTCTTTTTCCGTCAATATGGTTTCTAGTTTCATGCAACAACCACATGAAATTCATTGGCAGACAACCAAGAGAATTTTGTGATACTTAAAAGGGATAGTGATATATGGTGTATTTTATTCGAGCAGTGCTACAATTTCACTTCTTGGTTATACAAATTTTGATTGGGTAGGTGACAGTTCAAACAGACGGTCTACTACAGGTTATCTATTTCAACTTGGTTCATGTCCAATTTCTTGGTCCAGTAAGAAGGTGAAGACTCTTGCATTATCTTCTTGTGATGTGACAACCAAGGTGAAATACAACTTGCTTATAATCCGGTATATCACTCCAAGACAAAACATCTTGATCTTATGCACATTATATTCGATATCTAGTTGCAGATGGTACTATCTCTCTGGCATATTATCCTACTGAGCAGCAAGCAACCGATATCTTCACCAAATCCATGACAGAGGCAAATTTTGTACATATTCATTCATTTTTGGGGATGAGGAAAGTTGTCATCAAGGGGAGCATTAGTAATGACTCATTCATCCATTAGTGTGGGATTTTCTCCCAACCATTATTAAGGGGGAGTGTTGGAATATATTATATTCCTTGAAAGGTAATAGTATTTTTGTATTATGTTGGAATTTGTCCACAATCTTATGTAAAAGAGTATAAAACAAATATCCCATATTAATAATGGAATAGTTTACTCTTGGTAGGAATATTATATAAAGAAATGAGAAAAAGGACAATTATATTATCCAACATGCAATATGTGCAATATGTGAGAGTAATGCCTCCATATCTCTTGGTATATAATAATGCCAAGAGTGTCTCTTAAGGCATAACATGTGATCATCATCTTGTGCTCTCAAGCATTCTTCTATATTTGTATGGGGTAATTGAGGAGTTTCTCTATTGTAAGATTCAATGACATTTCTGGAGATAATAGAAGACAACCTTCCTTAGCC
>JASDQU010013839.1:25948-38926 GCA_032191745.1 Picea mariana | reverse complement strand
TTTTTACACTTATTAAAATTTCAATAATTTTACATTTCTTAATATTTTTTTAATTTTTTAATTTCAATAATTTTACATTTATTAATATTTTTTTAATCTTTCAATTTCAATAATTTTACATTTATTAACATTTTTTAATCTTTTAGTATAATTTTATAGAAATTTGTATGTAGTATTTTTAAATTTTTAAGTAGTATTTTAAAATATAAGAAACATTGGGATGTTTTTACTTTTTTAATTATTATAAAGATCATGGGAAGTAGAGATCTGCATTCTTTTCGAATGACTAAGGAAATGTCTAAATATTATTTATATAAGCCATACAAACACTAACAAGTAAAGTTTTCGGAGGTAATACATGCAGTCGTGCTACCCTTGTTTTCCAAGCATTATGTTGATAAGTTCTTAAACCACACATAAATCTCCTTTGAAACCATCGTGAACACACTAAGTCAATCATCGCTTGTTGTTGATTGTATTTGTTGTTACCTATTTCTATTTCATAGACCTTGATTCTAATAAAAAAAACCTTTAACCGAGTAATCATTGTTGACTGCGGGAATTAGATCATTGGATATTCTTTGAAGACTTTTTATGAGAAAATGGTAAACTAAAGGTATTCGTTAAATCCATGTGGTGATAATTTTGGACTCTACATTTAAAGCTCATATTTCTAGTTATGGTTTAAGGGGCGCTTTGATTTAATTCTTGGCATGTGATTTTATTGGCCTGAATGGTGTTTTGAATCAAATGACATGGTAACAATGATGAATGCTTAAAAATAATGGTGCATGATGTGAATGTTTAATCTAAAAAATGAACGTATCATGATGTGAATGTTTAATCTCATAAATGAACACATCATATTGAAAGTTTAAGTCATGTTGGATATTGCGATTCTTGGAAAAACCTTAGTAATCTAGGATATAAATAATGACAAGGAGTTATCATTGAGCATTTAAAATTGTGTTTGGGAACAATACACGTAGGGATACTCATGAGATCAGGAGGCTTGAGCTTTGTCTTGCCTTGTTGGAACTCCCAGTAACCCTTGTTGGTACCCACTCGAGTAGTATTGCTTTACAACACCTGAACCTAGAGTTTCACTTCCACATACCTTCAAGTATATCAAAAGTCCCCTAGGCATCCTAATATAAACCATTTAGTCACCAGAATGTTACAGTGCATCAAATATAGCATTGGGGCAAATTACCCTCTCTTTTCATGGGTGTCCGAGCCTACGAGTATATTTGAGGGCTGTAGCATATGCCATAATGCACTTCTTTAATTGAAAGCCTTTTTTTTTTCTTTTTTTGGGTCTTTCCAAGGATACTTATGGTTTCATGGATATATAAAATCTGAATGATCGCGAAATAAACTATAATTTCATGATAAATGCTTAAACAACATCCATCATTTGTAAATCATTTAAGTAGTAACTTGTGATTACTTTCATTTTGCATAATCTAAATCCTAGACTCTTTTCTCACTTGTGCTAAACGATAGGCTTAAGGTCTAGTATAGGGAATCACCCTTAGGTAGGAAGCCATCATCCAAATCTAGAAGTGTGGGGAAAGGTTGTCGAGGTGACAATGGGAGCTTGCATATAGTGTCCTTAGGTTTTCCCCTTGGAGAGGTTAGGACTTTTCCTCTAGGGAGAATCTGAGAGATAACATTTTGGCGTCGTTGTCGGGGACATAGTCCATTCCTTGGTTTATCTGAAGTTTGGCTTCAAAATTCTTTTGCTAAATAGTATCCAAGTATATCCTTAGATTTTTCACTTGTCGACTCTAACGGAGGAAGGTTCTAGTAGAGGTTACCCAACCCGAAGTTCAAACCAAACCCTTTACTAGAGTCTTTCGGACCCTCAAAAAGCTTACTGACGAAAAAGGAGAGAGGTTTTCCAAGCTTCCTCAAGTAACATCCTTGTAAATCACAACCCTTATGTAGTTCACCAACAACATTCAATATGGGTGATAAATAATGGGTAAAGAATGTCTATAAACCCCTCAATATGACTAATACAAATGGGTTCCTACATGCTTTGTCTGACAAGTACAACAAGTGGTTGCCTAAGTTCACGAGCAATAATTTCATTATTGCTGAAAAACACCTTGTGGATTTCTATTGGGTTTTGGGTGAGCACTCGATTCCTAATGAAAATGAGGACATTGTTATGAAATTGTTTTCCCTATCCTTAGAAGAAAATGCCAAAAATTGGTATATTGGTTTTCCAGACACTAGTATTACTAGTTGGGATGTTTTTCATGATTCTTTCATGAAGAGATGGGATGTTAGAAAGGATAGAAGATTGATGCTTACCAAACTCCATGAGATGAAGAAGAAGGATAATGAAACAATTAAAGACTTCAATGATAGATTCGACAAGTTGTTGAAGGATTTCCCTCCTAACCTAAAACCCAATGATGATATTATTTTATTGCACTATACAAATGCCTTTGAGGGGTAGTTTGGGTTCTTGTTGAGAGGAAAATCCCCCACTAATTTATAAGAGGCTAAGTAATATGCATCCAACATTGAGGAAAATACATTATCCTAAAAAAACAAACCTTTCAATACTTCTAGAGCATCCACTTCTAAGAGTGAGTCAAACAAGGCAATGGTCAACACCACAAAAGCTTCCCTAGATATGATGGAATTCCTCGCTAATGCTATGAAAATAATGGAAAATGATTTTTCCAAAGATATCGAAGTGTTGAAACAACATAACCAATCTAGGAAAAATAAGATTTCCCAACTAGAAAGGCAAAATAGGTTTCAACCAAGGGGGAATCCAAATTGGAATAAGTCAAAACAGGCTCAATGCGTTATACGTTAGGCAAAATAAGATTTCCCAACTAGAAAGGAAAAATAGGTTTCAACCAAATGGGAATCTAGATTGGGATAAGTCAAAATAGGTTCAATACGTTATCCCAATTGGGGAATCCAAATTGGGATAAGTAATATGCGTCCAACATTGAGGAAAATACGTTATCCTAAAAAATCAAACCTTTCAATACTTCTAGGGCATCCACTTCTAAGAGTGAGTCAAAGAAGGCAGTGGTCAACACCACAAACGCTTCCCTAGATATGATGGAATTCATCACTTTAAATGCTATGAAAAGAATGGAAACTTATTTTTCCAAAGATATCGAAGTGTTGAAACAACAGAACCAATCCAGGAAAAATAAAATTTCCCAACTAGAAAGGAAAAATAGGTTTCAACCAAGAGGGAATCCAAATTGGGATAAGTCAAAATAGGTTCAACAAAGTCAAAAAATCCCAAACCCTCTAGGTGGAAATAATGTGTTTGAGCAAGAGGATTTAAATTGGTGCAACCCATGCAACCAACCCCATAGTCAGGACTCTTGCATGTATGCCAAGGAAATAGCCCAAATGGAAAATGAGTTCAACAATGAGGGAACAAGTGATCTAAATAACTTTGTCGAAGACTATCCAAACATAGTCAACAATATTAACGAGGTTGATCAAGTTGCCATTGAAAGGATAAACCAACCTATGCCCTCCYAGGAAGAAATCAAATGAAGGATTATAGATAGAGAATGGTTGACATATCAAAGGAAGGGTAGACAGAGTATTCAACAACCCCAAGATCCAACAGGACAACAACTTAGCCGAGAAGTACCTAAAGAGATCCTTAAGAGGAAACAACTCATCCAACAAGTAAGGACTCAAGAAGATGGGTCAACTTCACAAACCCCAAATGATGAAGTCAACATAGACTTAGACCTCTATCTATCGAAGTCTTATATATCTGTCCCTTTTTTTGAACTTATGAAAGTTCCTCCACTTGAAAATAAATCAAGGAAGGTTTTGGGTTTTGTTGATGATAATCCTTCACAAGATCAACCTATAGTTCTCCAAATGACTAATAGGGGAGGTTTCAATGGAAAGAACGATCCACTTTACATTTCCTTAGGTATCAATGACTTGATATTGCACAATTGTATGTTAGATACTGGGGCTTCAACCAATGTCATGCCTCTTAGTATTGTGCAACAACTTGACCTTAAGACAACACATCCTTATAGAAATGGTTGCGCGATGGATGCCATAAAAGTTAAGGTCTATGATGTCATTGAGAATTTGATTGTATATCTGGTAGTTGAACTCGACATTAAAGTATTGATGGACATAGTGGTGATTAATGTTCTTGATTCATGGGGCATGTTGTTGTCGAGAAAATTCACCCATGATCTTGGTGGTTCTCTCCAAATGGATTTATCTTATGCCACTTTACTTTCTTATGAGGGGAAAACTATGCTTTTGCATAATGAATGACTTAAGAAATACCACATGGAAGATCCCATAGACCCTATGAATGATTTCATGTGCATGGAAAATGATAACCACACTCTCTCATTCCCTATCTCCTGAACTCATTGAAGAAGAGACCCATGAGGAAATATGGACTATGTACTTTGATGGGGCTCAATCTCAATTAGGAAATGGGGTTGGAATTGTTTCGATATCACCAAAAAATAACACCCTTAGATTTTCATATCGATTATAGTTTGAGGCCAATAACAACATTGTCGAGTATGAGGCCTTACTCTTAGGGGTTGGACTAGCCGAAGACTTAGGGGTTAAAAATATATAAGTATTTGGTGATCAATAGATTGTTGTCCTTCAAGTCAAAGATGTCTATTCAACCAAGGACAATAGGCTTAAAATTTACAAAAAAGTAGTAATGAAAATGATTGACAAATTTGAAGCTAGAATGAGTTAGCAGATTCCTTGGTTGTTCATGCTTTGTCTAATCAGACTTTGGAAACTACCACATGCTAGAGGAATTTCTATCGATACATTGTGTAGACCTTTTTTCCCAGATAATGTTAATCATTGGCAAGTTTTCGAAGATGATAAGCAAGTAGAAAGATTCTTGACTAGTGAGGATGAGTATGTAGATAGGAAGATTGATTGGGAAGGTTTAGATGGTATATTTGAGATTGTTGACTTAGGAGACAAGGAAAAGGTACCCAAAGGTTTTATACCCTTAAATCATATTTTTGATAGGCATGACATGTGCAAACGAAAGGTAAAACCCACCAAACAAGAGGATTACATAGAGGTCAACATTGGAACTAATGATAGTCCAAATATTTTCAAGATTGGAAAGAATGTTTTTGAAAGGGAGAGGTAAAACATTGAAGGATTAATAAAAGAGTATGGCGATTGATCCAGGTGGATATTGGTGGCCACCCACCTATTCCAATGGGCTCATATTGACAATTTTTAGTTCAACACGTTCTTCTGTAGTTATTTGTAATTGTGGGTTCTACACTTCTGGGGCTGTCTAAAGCCCTACATAGCTTCCAGGTGGATATTGGTGGCCAACCACCTAATCCAACTGGCTTATTTTGGAAGTTTTCATGTTAGTTCATCTTTTTGTACTTTCGGGGTTGTTTTGGGGCCCTAAACAACATTTTTTGGACTTGCCACGGTGAAATTGTACACATAGTTAGAGTTCTAAGACATAAGGTGTAGTTCTCGAAAAGACCTTTCCAACGGACTATCAAATGCCTAAAACGAAGATCGTATGTAAATGTTACGACCCCGGGAAGTTGAGGTACCAACTTACCCATCGAGGACCACATAACTTTTGGTGTTTCATCTCTTAGGGTTAGGTTTTTGGATTTCTAGGGTTTTGGAATTCATGAGTAATGTTAAAAAGGCCTCTCGAGCCTCATTGTAATCATTTTGATCAGATGAATGTGCATAGTAGCCACATATCTTCTCAGAGATAGCTACCACCATTTGAGCAAGTTGTTTTCAGTTTTGCAGTTTTATTGTTTCATCCTATTTTCTTTATTCAATAGAAGTTATTGTTCATTGGATATCTATTGTTGTTCTCCATATCTTTGTGTTATTGTATTCAATCTGTTATTCATTTCATTTCGCTCATAAATCCAGATCAGTGGTATCAGAGAAGTTTTCTCTTCATTTTTTTTTCTTTGTGCATGTCCCTAACAAGATCTGGGTACAAGAAGTTGGAACTTGAACCAGTCAATCCTTTGCAAGATCGGTCATGTTGAGCCCGACAACAACTCATGGGGGACGAGAAGAGATATGATGGAGCAGGAGATCCTTTTAAATTGTTGCTCGAGCAATCCCTTGCACAAAGAAGGAACAAAATGATGGATGACTTTGCACAGATCCTTCGGTGGTTTCCCACAGGAGACACATCTTCATCAAGCAACCACGCAACCCCCTTCAAGGTACAAGTAAATTTTGATATTCCATTATTTGAAAGACTGATAGATGCAGATGTTGTAGATAAATGGTTGAATATCCTCAAAGGTTATTTTTCGGTCCACAATTTTTTTGATAGGGAAAATATTACTTTTGCACTCCTCAAGGCCATCCCCCATGTTAAGGATTGGTGGGATACTTACTCTAAGTAAAGGGCCATAGAGGAATCTGCAATATTTGTGGTCGCCCCCACATGGGATTTTCTTCAAGGATGCCATTAAAGAACAATACTACCCTGTTGGAAGCTACGAGGACCAGTACACAAGATGGACCACGCTGCGTCAGGAAAGGGACCAGACAGTACCATATTTCACCAATATTTTCCATACCCTGCACACCAAATTGGGTATCAAAGACTATGAACGACATGTGGTGCTCAAATACCACGGTTGTCTACATAGATACATTCAAACAGAAATGGAGTTTCTGGACATCGCATCATTAGGTGTGGCTTATAGATATGTTGTCAAGATCGAGTAGAAATTTAAGCAGAAGAGGCGAGAGTTTGGATCTGCAAAATCCTCAAGCCGAAGAAGGGAAAATATGGCCCCAACCCACAAAACAAGGGACAGATCAAAGATGGCCACTCTCAGTACAACCAGTCCAAGCCATAACCTAAGAAGGGTAATGAGAATTCGAAGAAGGACACGAGGAAGTGGTGTGAAGATCATAAAATCCCTTGGCACAACACCGAAGAATGTCGCTCCAAGAAGTCACTAGTGGCCGAGATGAAAGCTTTCGAGTAAGAGGCAGATTCATACTCTAAATCAAATCCAAAAATAAGAAAGTGAATTATCGATGCCGAACCCAATGCCATTGTCACTACCACCAAAGTCCATCCAAGCAAACCAGAAGAACCAGAGGAAGGGGAATGCATTTTTCACTCACAAATGTGGGTAAACGAGGCTCCGCTTCATTTCGTTGTCGATAGAAAAAGTCAGAAGAATATGATCTCAGCAGAGGTCGTCAAGCGGATGGACCTATTGATGACACCGCACCCACAACCCTACACCATCGGTTGGCTCCGCCAAGGAAGAGATCTATGCGTTAGCCAATAGTGTTGTCTGCCCTATGACATCAAGCCCTTCAAAGACGAGGTATTGTGTGATATTGTTCCCCTTGAATTTTGTGATGTTCTGTTAGGAAAACCACATTTGTGGAAGTGACATGTTCTGTATGAGTCTAGACTCTGCAGTGTTATTATTACTTTCGGTAGACAATTGTACAGGATACCATAGGTAGCGTCGCCTACTGCTATTTCTTTAATCTCTGTTAAGAAATGCAATAAGGTCATTTCATAGACCGAGAAGTTCATCTTTTTTATGATCCATGCTCACAGTGAATAAAAATTCATCGCCACATCTGTGACCTCTACACAGAGCCTCTCTTTCCATCATAATCAAGTGGACAAGACCATGGATGAGTACATAGACATCTTCTCCTCACCCACCGGGGTACTAATGCACTGTCAAGTCAAGCATCCAATTGATATCACCCCTGATGCACCGCTTCCCAATGGACCAGTATATCATCGTTCGTTGATGGAAAATGACGAAATCAAGCACAAAATCCAAGAGCTGCTTCAAAAGGGGCACATCCGAGCCAACTCCTCTCTTTGTGGGAGCCCGGTTGTATTGATGCAGAAGAAAGACAGGACCTGGCCGCTCTGCATTGATTACAAATCTTTTAACAAGATCATAGTCATGAACCAGTACCCAATTCCCTGCATTGATGACCTTCTTGACCAACTCAAGGGGGAAAAGTTCTTTAGCAAGATTGACCTGAATTTTGGCTACCACCAGGTTCCCATAGAACCGACTAATGTATGGAGGGAAACTTTCAAATCTAAAGAAGGTCTCTTCGAATGGTTGGTCATGCCCTTTGGATTAACAAATGCACCAACAACTTTCATGAGGTTGATGGTTGATATATTGAGACCCTTCACCAACTATTTTGTGGTGGTATATCTGGATGACATCCTCATCTTTAGCAGAACTTGGGAGGAACACATGCAACATATTCAACAAGTTTGGAGCACTCTGCGACAACACAACCTATATTCCAACTTGGAAAAATGCTCCTTTGGCATGAACAAGGTCTAATACTTGGGATACATTTTTTATGAGCATGGGGTACATGTGGATCCAGCTAAGATCCAAGTCATTCGTGACTAGCCAGCCTCGACCACACTTACCGAGTTTCGAAGCTTCTCGGGGATTGCCAAATTCTACCATAGGTTCGTGTTGGGATTATCCCATATTGCATGGGCCCTCATCCAAGTGACAAATGGTGGTGGCAAGGCAAATTTTGCATGGCGAAAGGCACAAAAATGAGCATTTGATGTTATGAAGCATCACTTGTGCTCACCTCTAGTACTCTCCTTACACAATCTGCAATAATCGTTCGAGATTGATACTAATGCCTTTGACTACGTTGTAGGCACAATTCTCACTCAACGCAGTCATTCAGTGACATACCATAGTGAGACACTCTCAGATATCGTCCGGAAATACCCCACCTATGACAAGGAAATGTATTCCATTGTGTAATCTTGTCACTAATGGAAACCATACATTCTGGGAAAGGAGACAATCATCCACACTGACCAAAATCCTCTACAATTCATATAGACATATGGGAAATTGCAGAATGACCACCATCAAAAGTGGTCCACATACTTGTAGTAGTTCCATCTCAACATCAAGTATAAGACACGAAGCAAAAATCGTGTCAATGACTACCACAATCAACCTCTCGTTGCTACACTCACCACCGTGCTCCATTCCCATGGCCACGAGGCATCTAAGTGGACCCAACTTTATGATCGTGACCTTGACTTCATTACCACCTATCAACTCTTGGGTATAGGCGCGAATGTCATAGATTTTCACATTCAGGATGGGTTGTTATGCCATTTGGGACACCTTTGTGTTCCATCAAGTGAGCGTGCAAAGTTGATTTGGGAGGCTCACTACAGTAGGATGGAAGGACATTTTGGCATGGAGAAAATTGTGGTCATTCTACATAAGCATTTTTATTGGCCAAAACTATGATAGGACGTCAACAAGTATATCAGATCTTGCACTGTCTGTGCCATTGCCAAGCAAGCCATAAATAAGCAAGGCTTTTACACTCCTCTTCCTACTCCTAAGAGGCCTTGGGAATCCATCTCGATGGATTACATGTCTGGCCTTCCATCCACCAAGCAAGGAAATGATTGTGTATTTGTGGTGGTTGATCGGTTTTCAAAGATGGTCATTATCACAGCCTACAAGAAGAGCATCACAATGACAGATACTGCTAAGTTCTTCTTCGAACGGGTGTGGGTCCATTTTGGGATACCACATACCATCATCTCAAATCGTGACAACATGTTCCTCAACACATTTTGGTCATTCCTATGGTTACTGTTGGACACCAAGCTCACTAAATCCACTGCCTTCCACCCCCAAACCGATGGCCAAACCGAGGTCGTCAATCGGATGATTGTGTACATCCTGCGCATGTATAACTCTAAGAATCTATGTACATGGGATGAGAGTCTTCCCTATGTTCAACAAAACTACAACATGGCTCTCCATAGCTCCATCGACCATAGCCCATTTTAGGTGGGGCTGGGATTCCAACCCTTGGGTCCCATGTATGTTGTACTACCTCTTGCAACCAAACATGCATAATCTTCCCATGTTCAGTCTGAGGCTGACAAAGCCACCCGATTCATTGAGCGGATTCAACACATCCACCAACAGGTCCATGAGATTTTTCAGAAAGCCAACACTAAGTACAAGTAGTGCCATGATCAACACCAGGTACCGCACAAGTTTTAGGTGGGAGCTAAGGTCTGGTTACATTTGTAGAAAGAGTGTCTCACAGGGCCCCATTAGAAGCTATGCCCACTTTTCTATGGGCCTTACACCATCACCAAGTTTGTGGGTGACAATGCTTTTGAGCCCAACACTCCCCCCTTCCTTGGCTTGCACCCAATGTTCAATGTGGACCTCCTTCAACCATATTTTCCACCATTATTGGACACCTCCAAGATCACAGAACAATTGACACCAACGGAGATCAACCCTGACTGCATGGAACAAGCATCCATTGATCAGATAGTGGACACACAGGTCAATGGCACTCGCCAATAGAGGATCCAACTTTACCGGGTTGTCAAAGCAAGGCAACTCCTACACCAAGGAAAGTGTCTCACCCGGGCCCAAATTCAACAAAAATTTCCCCACCTGATAAGGGCACTGAATGCAATGGATACCATTTCTTCCTAAGGGGGGAGGGTTGATCTAAGTGGATATTGGTGGCCACCCACCTATTCCAACCGGCTCGTCTTGACAATTTTTAGTTCAACACGTTCTTCTGTAATTCTTTGTAATTGTGGGTTCTGCACTTCTAGGGCTGTCTAAATCCCTACACAGTTTCCAGGTGGATATTGGTGGTCTCCCACCTCATCCGACTGGCTTATTTTGGAATTTTTTCATGTTAGTACATCTTTCTGTACTTCTGGGGCTGTTTTGGGGCCCTAAACAATGTTTTTTGGGATATCCAAAATCAAACTATAAATTTAGTAAGAGTTTGACGACATAATGTGTATCTCTCGAAAATATATTTCCAATGAGCTATCACATGCCTAAAACGAAGATAGTATGCAAAAGTTACGACCCCGAGAAGTTGAGGTACCAAGTTACCCACCAGGGCCCACATACTTTTGGTGTTTCATCCCCTAGGGTTAGGTTTTTGTATGTCTAGGGTTTTGGAATTCATGAGTAATGTTAAAAAGGACTCTGGAGCCTCATTGTAATCATTCTACTCAGACGAATGCGCGTAATAGCCACATCTCTTCTCAGAGATAGCTACCACCATTTGAACAAGTTGTTTTCAGTTCTGCAGTTTTATAGTGTCAATCTATTTTCTTTATTCAATAGAAGTTATTGTTCATTGGATATCTGTTTTTATTCTCCGTATCTCTGTGTTACTATATTCAATCTGTTATTCATTTTGTTCTGCTCATAAATCTGGATGAAGGATGTATTTTCTTTGTCATATGATGACTTGAAATATTATGAGGAAAACATCATACAACATACAATCCCTTTAATTGAAGGTGCTTAGTAAGCATTTCTGAAAAAATTTGAGAAAATTGAACCCCCAAGCTTTTACCTTTAGTAAAAAAGGATCTGGAGAAGTTATTAACTGCTAAGATTGTTGCTCCTAACATATACTCGTCTTGGTTAGCCAACATGGTTATAGTGAGCAATAATACTAGTGAAATCAGACTGCGTGTAGAATTTAGAAACCTCAACCAATTATGTTTGAAAGATAACTACCCCTTGCCCAATATGGAGAACATGTTGCAATGAGACACTGGGGTAGATATGTTGTCTATGTTAGATGATTTTTTCAGGGTATAACCAAATCTTGGTCAGAGAGGAGGATAGAGCCAAGACTGCATTTGTTACCCCTTGAGCACCTATGAGTATCTTAGGATTCCTTTTTTATTAATGAATGTTGGTTCAAATTTCCAAAGGGCCATGGACTTTTCTTTCAAATAATTCATTGCAAAAATCATCGAGATTTACCAAGACGACTTGACAATGTTCTCAAGGAATAGAAAATATCATATCTGAAATATTAGCCAATTTTTTAATATATGTAGAAAATTTGGGATATCTTGAATCTAAAAAAGTATGTGTTTGGTTTTAATGAAGGGAAGTTGGTGGGCCATGTCATATCTAAATATGGATTAAAGATATACCCATCTAGGGTGGAGGATATTCTTTGGTAAAATCAACTTCATCCAAATATTTATCCTAAATTTTGTTGAAATCATGAAACTGATTTCCAGCATGTTAAAGAAGGACTATGAATCTAAGCGGGATGATAACAGTAGAGTCATCTTTTAAGAAATTAAATGTGCTATAAGCATGACACCAATCCTAGTTATCCCCAAATACTCTAGAGACTTTTTAGTTTTTCCTTCGCCTCAAAAGAAACAATAATTGGTGTCCTCCTACAAAAGAACAAAGAAAATCAAGAACAACCTATAGCATTCATGATTCATGCGCTCAGAGATTCATAACTGAACTATAAAACTATGGGAAAGAAATCATATGCCCTAGTTCAGTCTCTGAATCACTTTTGACCCTATGTTGGATACTCCAAGATCATTGCATATGTTCCACATTCTGTTGTTAAAGATGTCCAATCTCAACGATATTGTCTTAGGACTCATGGTAAGTGGGTATCTAGAATACATGAATATGACTTGGAGATAAGACCAACTAAATTAGTAAAGGGTCAAGATCTGGCTAGATTGTTGGTTGAGGGTAACAAGAGAGTTTTAGACATCAATATTGTGTTGAAATACTTGGAGAAGAACAAATGGTACAATGACATTGTTTATTACTTGAAGAATTTAGCATGTCCTTAGCACTTAGTCAATCGTTAGAGAAGATCTTTGAGGTTGAAAGTCATGAAGTATTGCCTAGTTCAAGGTGGCCTTGGTTGGAGGAACCCCGATGGTCTAGTTCTAATATGTGTTGATAATCAAGAAGCTTAAGACCTAATGATGGATTTCCACAAGGGACTTTGTGGTAGACACCACACTACCCCAACTACTATGCATAACATCTTAAGGGAAGGGTATTATTGGTCTATGATATTTGTGATGTCCATCTTTTTGTTAGGTCATGTCAACAA
>JASDQU010013839.1:12784-25928 GCA_032191745.1 Picea mariana | reverse complement strand
AGGAAGAAATCAAATGAAGGATTATAGATAGAGAATGGTTGACATATCAAAGGAAGGGTAGACAGAGTATTCAACAACCCCAAGATCCAACAGGACAACAACTTAGCCGAGAAGTACCTAAAGAGATCCTTAAGAGGAAACAACTCATCCAACAAGTAAGGACTCAAGAAGATGGGTCAACTTCACAAACCCCAAATGATGAAGTCAACATAGACTTAGACCTCTATCTATCGAAGTCTTATATATCTGCCCCTTTTTTTGAACTTATGAAAGTTCCTCCACTTGAAAAGAAAGCAGGGAAGGTTTTGGGTTTTGTTGATGATAATCCTTCACAAGATCAACCTATAGTTCTCCAAATGACTAATAGGGGAGGTTTAAATGGAAAGAACAATCCACTTTACATTTCCTTAGGTATCAATGACTTGATATTGCACAATTGTATGTTAGATACTGGGGCTTCAACCAATGTCATGCCTCTTAGTATTATGCAACAAATTGACCTTAAGACAACACATCCTTATAGAAATGGTTGTGCGATGGATGCCATAAAAGTTAAGGTCTATGATGTCATTAAGAATTTGATTGTATATCTGGTAGTTGAACTCGACATTAAAGTATTGATGGACATAGTGGTGATTAATGTTCTTGATTCATGGGGCATGTTGTTGTTGAGAAAATTCACCCATGATCTTGATGGTTCTCTCCAAATGGACTTATCTTATGCCACTTTACCTTCTTATGAGGGGAAAACTATGATTTTGCATAATGAACGACTTAAGAAATACCACGTGGAAGATCCCATAAACCCTATGAATGATTTCATGTGCATGGAAGATGATAACTTGGGAAATTATGCCATACTCTATCATTCCCTATCTCCTGAACTCATTGAAGAAGAGACCCAAGAGGAAATATGGACTATGTACTTTGATGGGGCTCAATCTCAACTAGGAAATGGGGTTGGAATTGTTTCGATATCACCAAAAAATAACACCCTTAGATTTTCATATCGATTATAGTTTGAGGCCACTAACAACGTTGTCGAGTATGAGGCCTTACTCTTAGGGGTTGGACTAGCCGAAGACTTAGGGGTTAAAAAGCTATAAGTCTTTGGTGATCAATAGCTTGTTGTCCTTCAAGTCAAAGATGTCTATTCAACCAAGGACAATAGGCTTAAAATTTACAAAAAAGTAGTAATGAAAATGATTGACAAATTTGAAGCTAGAATGAGTTAGCAGATTCCTTGGTTGTTCATGCTTCGTCTAATCAGACTTTGGAAACTACCACATGCTAGAGGAATTTCTATTGATACATTGTGTAGACCTTTTTTCCCAGATAATGTTAATCATTGGCAAGTTTTCGAAGATGATAAGCAAGTAGAAAGATTCTTGACTAGTGAGGATGAGTATGTAGATAGGAAGATTGATTGGGAAGGTTTAGATGGTATATTTGAGATTGTTGACTTAGGAGACAAGGAAAAGATACCCAAATTTTTGATACCCTTCAAGTATATTTTTGATAGGCATGACATGTGCAAATGAAAGGTAAAACCCACCAAACAAGAGGATTACATAGAGGTCAACATTGGAACTAATGATAGTCCAAATATTTTCAAGATTGGAAAGAATGTTTTTGAAAGGGAGAGGTAAAATATTGAAGGATGAATAAAAGAGTATGGGGATTGATCCAGGTGGATATTGGTGACCACCCACCTATTCCAATGGGTTGATATTGACAATTTTTAGTTCAACACGTTCTTCTGTAATTATTTGTGATTGTGGGTTCTGCACTTCTGGGGCTGTCTGAAGCCCTACATAGCTTCCAGGTGGATATTGGTGACCAACCACCTAATCTAACTGGATTATTTTGGAAGTTTTCATGTTAGTTCATCTTTTTGTACTTCCGGGGCCATTTTGGGGCCCTAAACAACATTTTTTGGACTTATCACGGTGAAATTGTACACATAGTTAAAGTTTTAAGACATAAGGTGTAGTTCTCGAAAAGACCTTTCCAACGGGCTATCAAACGCCTAAAACGAAGATCGTATGTAAATGTTACGACC
This sequence comes from Picea mariana, assembly GCA_032191745.1. Classification (NCBI taxonomy): domain Eukaryota; kingdom Viridiplantae; phylum Streptophyta; class Pinopsida; order Pinales; family Pinaceae; genus Picea; species Picea mariana. The sequence goes on along the minus strand of JASDQU010013839.1, from coordinate 23,866 downwards.
CCGGGAAGTTGAGGTACCAACTTACCCATCGGGGACCACATAACTTTTGGTGTTTCATCTCCTAGGGTTAGGTTTTTGGATTTCTAGGGTTTTGGAATTCACGAGTAATGTTAAAAAGGTCTCTCGAGCCTCATTGTAATCATTTTGATCAGAGGAATGTGCATAGTAGCCATATATCTTCTCAGAGATAGCTACGAGCATTCGAGCAAGTTGTTTTTAGTTCTGTAGTTTTATTGTTTCATCCTATTTTCTTTATTCAATAGAAGTTATTGTTCACTGGATATCTATTGTTGTTCTCTGTATCTTTGTGTTATTGTATTCAATCTGTTATTCATTTCATTTCGCTCATAAATCCATATCAGTGGTATCAGAGAAGTTTGCTCTTCATTTGTTTTTCTTTGTGCATGTCCCCAACAAGATCTGGGTACAAGAAGTTGGGACTCAAACCAGTTGATCCTTTGCAATATCGGTCATGCTGAGCCCGAAAACAACTCATGGGGGACGAGAAGAAATATGATGGAGCAGTAGATCCTTTTAAATTGTTGCTCGAGGAATCCCTTGCACGATGAAGGAACAAAATGATGGACAACTTTGCACAGATCCTTCGGTGGTTTCCCACAAGAGACACATCTTCATCAAATGGCCACACAACCCCCTTCAAGGTACAAGTAAATTTTGATATTCCATTATTTGAAGGACTGATAGATGCAGATGTTGTAGATAAATGGTTGAATATCCTCAAAGGTTAATTTTCGGTCCACAATTTTTTTGATAGGGAAAATACTACTTTTACACTCCTCAAGGCCATCCCCCATGTTAAGGATTGGTGGGATACTTACTCTAAGCAAAGGGACATAGAGGAATCTGCAATATTTGTGGTTGCCCCCACATGGGATTTTCTTCAAGGATGCCATTAAAGAACAATACTACCCTGTTGGAAGCTATGAGGACCAGTACACAAGATGGACCACGTTGCGTCAGGAAAGGGACTAGACAGTACCACATTTCACCAATATTTTCCATACCTTGCACACCAAATTGGGTATCAAAGACTATGAATGACATGTGGTGCTCAAATACCACGGTTGTTTTCATAGATACATTCAAATAGAAATGGAGTTTCTGGACATCGCATCATTAGGTGCGGCTTATAGATATGTTGTCAAGATCGAGTAGAAATTTAAGCAGAAGAGGCGAGAGTTTGGATCTGCAAAATCCTCAAGCCGAAGAAGGGAAAAGATGGCCCCAACCCACAAAACAAGGGACAGAGCAAAGATGGCCACTCTCAGTACAACCAGTCCAAGCCGTAACCTAAGAAGGGTAATGAGAATTCGAAGAAGGACACGGGGAAGTGGTGTGAATATCATAAAATCCCTTGGCACAACATCGAAGAATGTCACTCCAAGAAGTCATTGGTGGCCAAGATGAAAGCTTTCGAGTAAGAGGCGGATTCAAACTCTAAATCAAATCCAAAAATAGGAAAGTGAATTATCGATGTTGAACCCAATGCCATTGTCACTACCACCAAAGTCCATCCAAGCAAACCAGAAGAACCAGGGGAAGGGGAATGCATTTTTCACTCACAAATGTGGGTAAACGAGGCTCCGCTTCATTTCACTGTCGATAGTAGAAGTCAGAAGAATATAATCTCAGAAGAGGTCATCAAGCGGATGGACCTACCAATGACATCGCACCCGCAACCCTACACCATTGGTTGGCTCCGCCAAGCAAGAGATCTATGCGTCAACCAATAGTGTTGCCTGCCCTACGACATCAAGCCCTTCAAAGACAAGGTATTGTGTGATATTGTTCCCTTTGAAGTTTGTGATGTTCTGTTAGGAAAACCATATTTTTGGAAGCGACATGTTGTGTATGAGTCTAGACTCCACAGTGTTATTATTACTTTCGGTAGACAATTGTAGAGGATACCATAGGTAGCGTTGCCTACTGCTATTTCTTTAATCTCTGTTAAGAAATGAAATAAGGTCATTTCATAGACCGAGAATTTCATCTTCTTTTTTATTCCAGTGAATAAAAAGTCATTGCCACATCTGTGACCTCTACATAGAGCCTCTCTTTCCATCAGAATCAAGTGGACAGGACCGTGGAAGAGTACATAGACATCTTCTCCTCACCCATCGGGGTACCGATGCACTATCAAGTCAAGCATCCAATTGATATCACCCCCAATGCACCTCTTCCTAATGGACCAGTATATCATCATTCGTTGATGGAAAATGACGAAATCAAGCATGAAATCCAAGAGTTGCTTCAAAAGGGGCACATCTGAGCCAACTCCTCTCCTTGCGCGAGCCCGATTGTATTGATGCAGAAGAAAGACATGACCTGACATCTCTTCATTGATTACAAATCTTTAAACAAGATCATAGTCATGAACCGGTACCCAATTCCCCGCATTGATGACCTTCTTGACCAACTCAAGGGGGCAAAGTTCTTTAGCAAGATTGACCTGAATTTTGGCTACCACCAGGTTCCCATAGAACCAACTAATGTATGGAGGGAAACTTTCAAATCTAAAGAAGGTCTCTTCGTATGGTTGGTCATGCCCTTTGGATTAACACATGCACCAAAAACTTTCATGAGGTTGATGGATGATGTATTGAGACCCTTAACCAACTATTTTGTGGTGGTATATCTGGATGACATCCTCATCTTTAGCAGAACTTGGGAGGAACACATGCAACATATTCAACAGGTTTTGAGCACTATGCGGCAACACATGCTATATGCCAACTTGGAAAAATGCTCCTTTGGCATGAACAAGGTCTAATACTTGAGCTACATTTTTTATGAGCATGGGGTACATGTGGATCCAGCTAAGATCCAAGTCACTCGTGACTAGGCAGCCCCGACCACACTTACTGAGCTTCGAAGCTTCTTGGGGCTTGCCAAATTCTACCATAGGTTCGTGTTGGGATTCTCCCATATTGCATGGGCCCTCATCCAAGTGACAAATGGTGGTGGCAAGGCAAATTTTGCATGGCGGAAGGCACAAAAACAAGCATTTGATGTTATGAAGCATCGCTTTTGCTCACCTCTAGTACTCTCCTTACACGATCTGCAACAATCATTCGAGATTGATACCGATGCCTATAACTATGTTGTAGACACAATTCTCACTCAATGCAGTCATTCAGTGGCATACCATAGTGCGACACCCTCAGATACCATCCGTAAATACCCCACCTATGACAAGGAAATGTATTCCATTGTGTAAGATTGTCACCAATGGAAACCTTACATTCTGGGAAAGGAGACAATCATCCACACTGACCACAAGCCTCTCCAATTCATATAGACATATGGGAAATTGCAGAACGACCACCATCAAAAGTGGTCCACATACTTGTAGTAGGTCCATCTCAACATCAAGTATAAGACACGAAGCAAAAATCATGTCAATGACTGCCACAGTCAACCTCTTGTTGCTACACTCACCACCGTGCCCCATTCCCATGGGCATGAGGCATCTGAGTGGACCCAACTTTATGATCGTGACCCTGACTTTGTCACCACCTATCAACTCTTGGGTATAGGCATGAATGTCACAGATTTTCACATTCAAGATGGGTTGTTATGCCATTTGGGACACCTCCATGTTCCATCAAGAGAGCGTGTAAAGATGATTTGGGAGGCTCACTACAGTAGGACGACATGACATTTTGGCATGGAGAAAATTGTGTTCATTCTACATAAGCATTTTTATTGGCCAAAATTACAATAGGATGTCAACAAGTATATCAGATCTTACATTGTCTGTGCCATTGCCAAGCAAGCCATAAATAAGCAAGGCTTTTACACTCCTCTTCCTACTCCTAAGAGGCCTTGGGAATCCATCTCGATGGATTACATGTCTGGCCTTCCATCCACCAAGCAAGAAAATGATTGTGTATTTGTGGTGGTTGTTAGGTTTTCAAAGATGGTCATTATCACAGCCTGCAAGAAGAGCATCACAATGACAGATATTGCTAAGTTCTTCTTCGAACGGGTGTGGGTCCATTTTGGGATACCACATACCATCATATCAAATCGGGACAACATGTTCCTCAACACGTTTTGGTTAATCCTATGGTTATTGTTGGACACCAATCTCACTAAATCCACTGCTTTCCACCCCCAAACCGATGGCCAAACCGAGGTCATCAATCGGATGATTGTGCACATCCTGCACATGTATAACTCTAAGAATCCATGTACATGGGATGAGAGTCTTCCCTATGTTCAACAAAACTACAGCATGAATCTCCATAGCTCCACCGACCATAGCCCATTTTAGGTGGGGCTGGGATTCCAACCCTTAGGTCCCATGTATGTTGCACTACCTCTTGCAACTAAATAGGCATAATATTCCCACATTCAGTCTGAGGCCGACAAAGCCACCCGATTCATTGAGTGGATTCCACACATCCACCAACAGGTCCATGAGATTTTTCAAAAAGCCAACGCTAAGTACAAGTAGTGCCATGATCAACACCAGGTACCGCACAAGTTTCAGGCGGGAGATAAGGTCTGGTTACATTTGTAGAAAGAGTTCCTCACAGGGCCCCATCAGAAGTTATGCCCACTTTTCTATGGGCCTTACACCATCACCAAGTTTGTGGGTGACAATGCTTTTGAGCTCAACACTCCCCCCTTCCTTGGCTTGCACCCAATGTTCAATGTGGACGTCCTTCAACCATATTTTCCACCATTATTGGACACCTCCAAGATCACAGAACAATTGACACCAACGGAGATCAACCCTGACTGCATGAAACAAGCATCCACTGATCAGATAGTGGACACACAGGTCAATGGCACTCGCCAATAGAGGATCCAACTTTATCAGGTTGTCAAGGCAAGGAAACTCCTGCACCAAGGAAAGTGGCTCACCCGGGCCCAAATTTAACAAAAAATTCCCCACATGATAAGGGCACTTAATGCAATGGATACCATTTCTTCCTAAGGGGGGAGGGTTGATCCAAGTGGATATTGGTGGCCACCCACCTATTCCAACCGACTTGTCTTAACAATTTTTAGTTCAACACGTTCTTCTGTAATTCTTTGTAATTGCGGGTTCTACACTTCTAGGGCTGTCTAAATCCCTACACAGTTTCCAGGTGGATATTGGTGGTCTCCCACCTAATCCAATTGGCTTATTTTGGAATTTTTTCATGTTAGTGCATCTTTCTGTACTTCTGGGGCTGTTTTGGGGCCCTAAACAATGTTTTTTGGGATTTCCACAATCAAACTATAAATTTAGTAAGAGTTTGATGACATAATGTGTATCTCTCAAAAATATATTTCCAACGAGCTATCACACGCCTAAAACAAAGATCATATGCAAAAGTTACGACCCCGTGAAGTTGAGGTACCAACTTACCCATTGGGGCCCACATACTTTTGGTGTTTCATCTCCTAGGGTTAGGTTTTTGTATGTCTAGGGTTTTGGAATTCATGAGTAATGTTAAAAAGGACTCTGGAGCCTCATTGTAATGATTCTACTTAGACGAATGCACGTAACAGCCACATCTCTTCTCAGAGATAGCTACCACCATTTGAGCAAGTTGTTTTCAGTTCTGCAGTTTTACACTTTCAACCTATTTTCTTTATTCAATAGAAGTTATTGTTCGTTGGATATCTGTTGTTATTCTCTGTATCTCTGTGTTACTATATTCAATCTGTTATTCATTTCGTTCCACTCATAAATCCAGATCAATGATGTATTTTCTTGGTCATATGATGACTTGAAATCTTACGAGGAAAACATCATACAACATACAATTCCTTTAATTGAAGGCGCTTAGTAAGCATTTCTGAAAAAATTTGAGAAAATTGAACCCCCAAGCTTTTACCTTTAGTAAAAAAGGAGCTCGAGAAGTTATTAACTGCTAAGATTGTTTCTCCTAACAGATACTTGTCTTGGTTAGCCAACATGGTTATAGTGAGCAAGAATACTAGTGAAATCAGACTGCGTGTAGAATTTAGAAACCTCAACCAATTATGTTTGAAAGATAACTACCCCTTGCCCAATATGGAGAACATGTTGCAATGAGACATTGGGGTAGATATGTTGTCTATGTTAGATGATTTTTTCAGGGTATAACCAAATCTTGGTCAGAGAGGAGGATAGAGCCAAGACTGCATTTGTTACCCCTTGGGCACCTATGAGTATCTTAGGATTCCTTTTGTATTAATGAATGTTGGTTCAAATTTCCAAAGGGCCATGGACTTTTCTTTCAAATAATTCATTGCAAAAATCATCGAGATTTACCAAGACGACTTGACGATGTTCTCAAGGAATAGAAAATATTATATCTGAAATATGAGCCAAGTTTTTAATATATGTAGAAAATTTGGGATATCTTGAATCTAAAAAAGTATGTGTTTGCTTTTAATGAAGGGAAGTTGGTGGGCCATGTCATATCTAAATATGGATTAAAGATATACCCATCTAGGGTGGAGGATATTCTTTGGTAAAATCAACTTCATCCAAATATTTATCCTAAATTTTGTTGAAATCATGAAACTGATTTCCAACATGTTAAAGAAGGACTATGAATCTAAGCGGGATGATAACAGTAGAGTCATCTTTCAAGAAATTAAATGTGCTATAAGCATGGCACCGATCCTAGTTATCCCCAAATACTCTAGAGACATTTTATTTTTTCCTTCGCCTCAAAAGAAACAATAACTGGCATCCTCCTGCAAAAGAACAAAGAAAATCAAGAACAACCTATAACATTCATGATTCATGCGCTCGGAGATTCAGAACTGAACTATAAAACTATGGAAAAGCAAGCATATGCCCTAGTTCAGTCTCTGAGTCACTTTTGACCCTATGTTGGATACTCCAAGATCATTGCATATGTTCCACATGCTATTGTTAAAGATGTCCAATCTCAACAATATTGTCTTAGGACTCATGGTAAGTGGGTATCTAGAATACATGAATATGACTTGGAGATAAGACCAACTAAATTAGTAAAGGGTCAAGATCTGGCTAGATTGTTGGTTGAGGGTAACAAGAGAGTTTTAGACATCAATATTGTGTTGAAATACTTGGAGAAGAACAAATGGTACAATGACATTGTTTATTACTTGAAGAATTTAGCATGTCCTTAGCACTTAGTCAATCATTAGAGAAGATCTTTGAGGTTGAAAGTCATGAAGTATTGCCTAGTTCAAGGTGGCTTTGGTTGGAGGAACCCCGATGGTCTAGTTCTAATATGTGATAATCAAGAAGCTAAAGACCTAATGATGGATTTCCATAAGGGACTTTGTGGTAGACACCACACTACCCCAACTACTATGCATAAGATCTTAAGGGAAGGGTATTATTGGTCTATGATATTTTGTGATGTCCATCTTTTTGTTAGGTCATGTCAACAATGTCATCTTTTTACAGGAAAACAATGTCTTTCATCCTTACCCCTTTAGTTTGTCATTGTAGAGAGACCTTTTCAATAGGGGAGCCTAGATTTTATCAACAAATTTAAAGATAACTCCAGCAATGGATTCAAGTGGGTTCTCACTGCAATTGATTACTTCACAAGGTGGGTTGAAGCAATCTCGACCAAAAGAGCCACCGATAATGTGGTGAGAGAATTATTAGAAGATAAGATCATTACTAGATTTGGTGTTCCAACCAAAATCACCATGGATAATGCCAAAGCTCTTAGCTCCACTAAACTATCAATTTTTTTCTTTGAGAATGGAATCATTTTATCTCATTCCTCTAACTATTACCCACAAGGAAATGGCCTTGTTGAATCAAGCAACAAGAATTTGATGGCCATTAACAAGAAAACAATATGTGATATTAAGAAGAGTTGGGGTAATAAGTTGAAGTATGCTCTTTGGGTGGATAGGATAACAAAGAAAAGGGCAACTAGACATAGCCCCTTTGAATTGATACACATGATTGAAGTCACTTTGCCTATTCATTTGAAACTTCATGTGTACCACTTACTTGAGCACTTCACGAATGACAAAGCAACTATACAAGAAATAATTCACCAACTTGTCCAACTTGATGAAGAATAAAGATACGCTTTTGACCACTTAGTGATGAGCCAAGAGAGAGTCAAGAAGACCTTTGACAAAAGATCCAAATCGAAGTCAAGAAGAATTTGATTTAATTCTTGGCTTGTGTGGAAGATTAGGAATGGGGAAAGAATACATATAGGTGTAAACCCATGGGTTGATAGTGGGGAAGGTTTAAGTTTTCTGAAAAATCTGTTTATTTCTCCCTATGGAAATGCCATTTTCTTTTGAGATAGGCATCTTCCCTTGAAATTAAAATAGTATGGAAGCATGTTGAAATATGTTGGCACTCTTGGTTTAAGGGAAAGGAAACAAATTGTCTGGGAGGATTATGTTGCCAAACTCAAGTTAAGTCATGTGAGAATTACGGATGTTGTAGATGAACTAATTTCATCTAAAAATATTATCCAATGAATTTATACTCCAAGGATTGAGTATAAATTTTTTTGTGAGAATGATAAGGTGGAGGAGACCAAATGGTGGTGGAAGGCTCTATGGAAATTGAAATGGCCTTTAAAATCTTGCATTTTTATGTAGCTTTCCTTTATGAAAAAATCTATAACATAGGAAGTTTTGTAGAGATGAAGTAGGTAGAGACCAAGTAGGTGTTCTCTTTGTAAAGAGAAAGAGGAAACACTCAACCACTTGTTTATGTCTTGTTCATACATTGTTTAAGGTTAGAATGAATTTGAAGCTCTTACACGTTTAAATGATGTTTGGGTGGGGGTTTCCATTGTTGAAATTCTAAAAACATGGTGTTCAAATCCTAATTTGAAAAGGTTTAAAGCTATCTCATTGGTTGTTATCTGGGAAGTATGGCTAGCTAATAATGCTAGTGTATTTAATGATAGGCTCAATATGAAACATAAAGAAAATCTATCCTGGACAATTTCAAACAAAATTCCAAGGAGAAGTCTTCGAGATATATATTTTAGTTGAGCAGATTGATAGAAATGGGACTTGGGCCCTCTTTGATGAGGCTTTTAAAGGGGATCCTCCTATCTATGAGGTAAGGACATTTATTTTCTTATGTGATTCTCATCTCTTAAAATTTAAGGTAGGACTTGGCATAGGTATAATTAACTATGTTGAATTGGTGGATGGAAAGTTGTTGCTTATTTTCTCTATTGAAAAAGGAATCACAAAAAATCATATTTTTTTTATGGCTCTATGATGGTGATAAATTGGATATTAGACATTAGTAATATGATTTATTTTTATTTTATTTATTTATTTTTCGTTAAGGCTCATTTATGATGGAAGTTTATGCTCTCTCCAAAGCATGACTACAACCAGATTTAGGTACTTGCCATGTTCAAGAGATCAAGGAGGATAAATGCTTTGAATACTTCCACGCTTTTATTTTTTGATCTGTTTTAAGGTGGATATCATGGAATTTATTGGATCCTATTATACCATGCTTATGATGTTATTTGTGGACCTTTCCATAGGTTGATCAATATCATATTTTCTTTTGAGTATTTTTGGATAGCTTGAGGTTTATATGTCAAATTTTTTTGTTAGAAGATAGGATATTTATCTTGGATCCCTTGGAGGAAGTATTCTTGTGTAATGAGGAAGTATTCTTGTGTGATGAGTTGGATTGTTAAGTGGCTTATAGCTGTGATATTTTTTTGACCTTATGGATGTGATATTATTTTTGAGTAATCATGAAATGTTTACAACATATGGAGAATGTAATTTTCTTTCATTATGAATGAAATTTATGATCATTTTTCTTTTCTGAAGTGTATATATATATTTGGGATTTGTTTTCTTCACATTCTCATTTTTTTTTATAGTGAATTCCTTTCCTTTTTTATCAACCATTTTATATTAATAAAAGTTTACATAATAAGATATACAAATTATGAAATTTGATTTACAAAGCATGTTAACTATTTCAGTAAAAGATATTTATGCAAAATTGAAGATATCTCTTGATAAATCTATGCCAAAGAAATAATTTGATGACATATTCTTTATAAAAATAGAAAATAAACAGTAACACAAATACACAATATACAAGAGATTTATCTTGAAAATCCTTAACTAGGAAAACCAACAAACTTAGTGATCCATAATATATTTGCAAAACGAAATGAATACATATTATTATCAAAAGATGCTTAACACAAAATAACAAATATACATTAAAATTGGTTTCTATTTAATAAAGAAACTGTAAAATGCAACGGAAACAAGCTTGCTAGAATGGTGACGGCTTATCTTTGAGAAGAGATGTGACGGTTGCGTTCATTCACAAGAAGATGATTACAATGAGACTCTGAAGGCCTTTTTACAATAAACGAGAATTTCAAAAACCCTAGACATCCAAAAAACCTAAGCCTAGGAGATGAAACACCAAAAGTCATGTGGGCCTTGTTTGGGTAAGTTAGTACATCAACTCCCCACGGTCGTAACTTTTGCATACGATCTTCGTTTTAGGCGCACGATAGCCCACTGGAAAGGTCTATTCGAGGACTACACATTTTGCTGCTATATATCTAAGGTCATTCTGATTGTGGTGAGCCCTAAAAAATGTTGTTTAGGGCCTCAAAACGACCCCACAAGTTAGGGACTTGAAAACTAGGGAAAAACTGCCAAATTGGAAAAATGCTAAAATGAGTCAGTTGGAATAAGTGAGAGGCCACCGACATCCATCTGGATCACTTAGAGCATCACCTATTTCTCATCGTATCAACAAAATAGTTAAGAATACAATATTTATGTATTTCATAGAATCATACAACACTAATATACCAAACATTATTAGATTATAGTGGATTGAAACCATGGACCCAAAAACATTAAAAAATGACAAAAAAATACAACACACCCCAAACTCATATATAAGTTATGTTAGATACACAACCTACTTGCAAATAATACAACACATATCCAACAATTAATTAAGAAAAAGCAAAAAATATATAAATTATTAAATGAAAAAATACTCAACATTGTTTAACGAATTAACCATTTACATTCTCTCTTCAATTTGTAATATATATATATATATATATATATATATAT